>JBAGKK010024544.1:0-11281 GCA_037177015.1 Euceroptres primus | reverse complement strand
TATATATTATCCTTTAAATACTATAAAGAATAAGAAACATTAGATAAAAATAACTAATATTTAAAAAACTTAAATCATAAACAGAATTCTCTGGGAAAATATCTTCATTTCCTTCTGCTGCTTATTTTAATCAAGAGTTTATCTTCTTGCGAATACTTTCGCCATCTTAAATTTGTAGTTTTTGACATCAAATTCGAAATCAGTGACCTCAAAAACCCCCATTATACCAAGTGTCATACAAATATGTGAAAGTATTGAAATTTTTGCCGCTATATTGGATCCGCCATTTTGAATTTCAGAAATCTGATATCTGGTTCGAAATAAGGGACCCTGAAAACCCTATATAAGCAAACCTAAGGTTTCTTTAACGAGTGGTTAAGAAGATCATGAATTTTGGCCACTTTTTCTTGTCTCCCGGCATATACCCTAGCCGCAAAAACTGAAAGGTTTCAGAAAGACGTCTCGTTCCGAACCTTTCCGAAGCATACACGAACTTCCCTGTCGAACCTTTCAGAACTTCTGTCGTTCAGATTTTTTCCAATCTATTTCAGAAGTGTCTCACAAATATTTGTTTCGAACGTTTCCGAAGTGTCCCACAATTTAATTCGTTCCGAACGTTTCAGATTTCGTTCTGAATGATTAACCGTGATAAATTAATAATATGTGATCGTCCGCGAAGAAGGGGTCCTAACGCCCGGGAGCTACATTTTACAGAAGGAACGATTGAAGAGACGGTCCAACACAGGAACTTCATAAGAGGGCCTTCACTTCAATAACAATTCGACTTTTTCAGGTATAGGACTCATATTTTTTATTATAAAAAAGCAAATAGAAAACTATCGATTGGTGTAAAAAACTAAAAATAGATTGTTGGGGTCTTAGGTCCCTTTCTGTGCAGACGGTTACATATAGGTTTACGTAGTTAAACAATTGCAGTTTAAATTTTATAATTATTGTAATTCTATTAAATTATATGTGAAGGATAAAAAATTCAAAATTTATATTTTCGACTTGTGGATGATAATTGTTAATACAAATATAATAGTTAAAACCCTGAGCTTTACAAAATTTTTAAATTTAACAATTATTTTAAATAATTTTCAAGATCTGCTCTTTTTAAGCATTTACATTTTAATGCATTTTAAAAATATTTTTAAAATGAATTTTAAATAAATAAGTAAACCTCAATCTATAAAACACATTTTACAATTTAATAAAGTGATATAAAGATTTTATTAAAAATTATTAAAATTTTTATTTTTTAAATTTGTTTATTGGAAGCTAGAATTAGAAATTGATATTATTGACCATTTCTAGTTAAAAGCAAATCCAAAAGTTTTCACCCTACATTTACAGGGGCTCAAGAGGTCCCAAATTACTTTTGCTCTCAGGTAGAGTCGACAATGCGTCGACGTTGCTAGGTAACGGCATGTTGTGACGTTATGAACACTGTGCCGCCAACTGAATTCGTGACCTCACAACGTGTAGTTGCCTAGCAATGTATCAACGCGAAGAATGTTCAGCTCTTGGTCGCATTGTGGACTCTCCCTTACAAGAAGCTGTCTACCAGAGTGACAACACAGAGGACTTCTAACCCAAAGTTTTCAAATGCGATCCCAGCTGGAGACAGATTTTTCATTAAATATTTCTGTTGCAGGTGTAATTAAAATTTACTTTACACCAATTTTTTACGATTAAATTGTACTATTACGATGAAATTGAAAACTAAAATAATTGTTTTTACTTGAAACATTAAGAAAAAACCTCTGCAAGGTAAAGCGGTAAAGCACATAACTATCATATATCGTAAAGAATAATCGTAATATTTTTAAAATATTAATATTCAAGAATATTTATTATTTATTAACAAAAATTAAATTTTTTTGCACAAAAATATTTATTCGGAAAGAATTATATTTTGGGTTGCTTTGAAAAGAAGTCGGAAAAACTCGGAACGAATCAGATTGTGGGATAGTTCGGAAAAACTTCGGAAATTTTTAGAAAGAAAATAATTGAAGGGACGCTTCGAAAGATGTCGGAAATGTGGGAAATTCGGAAAGGTTTCGGAAGCAAAGTTCGTATAAACTTCGGAAAGGTTTGGAACGAACTCTCTTTCCAAATATTTTCCGAATCTTTCCGAAATCTTTCAGTTTCTTCAGCTAGGGTATTGCTGCCACCAGATGCCGTGTTTGCGGTTATTACCGCACATTGTTATTATAATAGAATGTGACTACTCTGTCGGGATGTTACCAAGGTAAATCTAGATAAATCGAAGTGTTAAAATTTTTATATTGTGAGCGTGCTTGGCCACAATGCTTCACTAATGGCTATCACGAAAAGAATTAATGGTTTCACAAAATAGAACTTATTTTTGTTTTAGGCGCCATCCATGTCCTTAATCAATAAAATAAAATATGACACCGGAAAATTGTGACTGATAAAACTTTATTTAATGCGAAACGAAATTGGCTAGGAAAGAATAAGGACCCTTTATTTAATATCGGGGGTGGTTCTTCAAATCACAACGGCAAATATATATTTAAAAATTAGATTGTTTTGGATTTTATTTGGAAAAAAGAAAAAGAAGTTGAATTTTCACAAGTGAATAAATTTTCCCGACATTTGAACGCAGGACTTAAGGGATAACACCTCAGGAAAGCTGAAAATCAAATAAAAGGAAAAAAAGATTCGACTATGGCCACGTGGCCGATGGCCCGGAAAATTTTACAAATGGCCCCTCGAAATCAACACGGAATTCAATCAAAATTTAGTGACGGACTATACGCACTGACTCGACTGCTGACTGCATTTTATATAAAGCAAATAAGAGTACTCTAGGTCAGCTGAACTCGGCAATGGCTCAGATAATAAGAGAATCTAAAAAAAATCAAGACAAAGTTCACCATTGCGTCTCTTGCCGAAAATACAAAAGAATTTACTTTAGAAATTTTATTACTCGTCGTTCCAAAATATCTTTCCTAAATTTTCGATAATCGCCTCTCAATCAAAATCCTAAACAAATAAAATGAACACGAGACGTGGCCAAATCTAAAACGTGGCTAAATCCAAAGAAAAACGTGGCACTTGTTTCCTGTAAGAGACCAAGAACGAACGTGAAGTCCGTTTGCACCACGGTAGTCGACTCAAGGAGTACTCGTATTGAAGACGCGTTCACACACATTAAGCTACGTTTGACAGATAAATATGAAGCGTAAAAACAGAATAATCATACAGTCGGAATGCAAAACTTAAAATCGTAGAAAATTTTATTACAATACATGTGCAGCAACAATCAGAGTTCATAATTACAACATTACGAATTTCAGAGATGGATACATGATTTACCGAGTTTTACAGAAAAGTACGTGTGAAGGTTTTCTCGTTAGAAGTTGGTCCGAATAGGCTAGACTTCATTATTGACAAACCCAGTTCATCCAATAATTGACTCCGATAGCCAATAAAGCCAAACGTCCTGGGATTACGAGTCGTAACGTCACGGCGTAAGAATTGTGACGTCACACGCCCGGTGACATGGCGTTCGGAAGTCAACCAGAATTCTCTGGTCATACGAAAATCTGATTGTGCCGAATATTAATGTCCGCCATTTTTTCAGGCTGGGCTGAGAAACTGTGTTAATCAGGGCCAGGTTAGACTACAAGTCAATTGTCGAACATTAGCCCAAGGTGCGTTCGGAAACCGTGCAGGCGAGAATCTAGTTGGACCCCATACTATTTGTCGGTCGTTAGTCCAGGGTGCGTTCGGAAACTATGAAAGTGGAAGTCTGATTGGACCACATGCCATCTGTCGATCATCAATCCAGGGTGCGTTCAGAACAACACAGGTACCCTCGGCAATCCTCCGAACGTAACCGTAAAGCTTCCAGCAGACAAGCCTGGTCGACTCTAGGCAAATCATGATCCTTGTCGAAATGATGTTGTGGTTAACCTCGAAATATGACACGCAGTCGGAACTCGTACCATGAAAACAAAAGATTTTCGAAAGGAATAAATAATTGTACACTAATATTTTTACATGAGTGCTATCTTCGAGTTGCGGTGTGGCCTTCGTTCTTGGTTTCCGAAATCGGGTGTTACTTCCAGATTATTTCAAATGGAAATTTATTTTAAAGTTAAAGGGATGCAAAATTTTACCCTGACACAATATATATTATGACTGAAATTTTTCCTAGCCATATGTAATTTAAGTTCATTTAATTAAATTTTACTTTGTTTTTATTTAGTTTTAATTTTACAATTTATCGGATTCATAAAAGAAATCCAAATTGCTAATATTTTAGAGATTTTTCACATAAAAGAATTTATGCTATTGATTAACCAAAAGAATTTATTAAATTTTCACTGTCGAGCGCCAGGAACTTTTGGTGCACCCAAAAGTATCAAAAGGAGGTTATACAAGAATGAATTTAATTGACATTACTTTGATATTTAAACTCTGCTAGCCCAGACCGCGGAAAGGGGGAGGGGGATAAGGAGCAACATCAAGAGACAGCCACAGCTCTTTCAAACGTTCATATATTTTGACAAATTGCAGGGAGAACACGCTCCTATTAAAGCAAACAATTAAGAAGTAATTGCAAGAATATTTATAACAAGATCGTGGCATCACGGCTGCGTCACAAAATGGCGTCCTGCTCTTGACAGGCCTCTCAAGAACGAAATCGCGTAAATTTACAACATTGAATTCTTTTAGTAAATTATTAACTTTACTCTCTATCTCAGTGTTCCAACTCCATAACCCTTCCTCAATATAGTTTTCCCGCTACAGTATTCAAACGATATAAAATACACTCACAGGCGCGCCAGCAACGAAACACCGTGCGGTACGTTGGGGGCGCTCGCTCTTGCAAAAGCTTATTTCTTCAAAACGGAAAGTTTCCCCATTTTGGTCAATACAGGAATTTAAAGGGGAAGAATTCTACGTTTTTTAGGACTATTTTAAAAAATTGATGATAACGGAATTTGTCAAAATGATTTTAATTTTTTATTTCGATAAATCGAGGCTAAATTTTGATTTAAAAAAAGAAGTAACATTACCTTAATATCCATGAAAAGAGCTTTTCAAAACACCCATAACTTTTATAAATCGAGGAAGTCTAATCTGAGTTATTTACAGTTGATCCGTGGCGTGCATAGCTAAAAGCTCAAAATTTGGACCCCTGCCATTAGGCAACGCGATGTTCACAGGTCTTAAAACTTACAGCGTGACTTAAAGACCAATAGCACTACAATATATGTAAATTTTAACATCACTCAAATACTTTTGATTTTTGGTTAGTACCACTTCCTAAATAATGTCCCATATTTCGTAAGTCTTGTCTAAATGCAAAACTGAACGTTAAATAGGTGCCTTTCCTTGCCAAAAGAAATACCAGCTTAAGATAACAGTCTAGGCAGGTAAAGGCCTGTTTTAAAGTGGTCTTAAACTGAGCTTTTCTGGTCTCCGGAAGACAACAGTCCTTTTGTCCCCGCCGACAGTTTAAACCTCCAATATCTCATCATTATTAGGGTCATCACAAGTCAGGACTGTAACCATAATCTCCATGAGAGATGAAGAAATGGCGGGAGGGACAGAGTTGAAGCCTCTAGATCTCATAAATCAGCACAGCTTCTTTAGGACTTTCAGGTATAGCTAGTCTGTTTATACAGACAGCTATCCTCATTTCAGAGAGAGAGAGAGAGAGAGAGAGAGAAAGAGTAGTATTTATTTCTATGCCTTAAAAGTGATGCAGGTATAGGCTGAAGGGAAAAGACCAGAAAAAGACCAAACGTTGTTTGCAACTGGTCTTAAAATGGTATTAAGTTAGGCTTTCTTTTCACGAGGGTTTCAGTGACGCGTAAATTGAGGGTTTGACCTTAGAAAAATTTCGGCGCCATGTGGCCATTTTTCAAGTGGTTTAAAGCTCACAGTAAGGTATTCCCAACCTAAAAATACCTCATAAAAACCTCCGTAACTAATGCTGGTGAACCAAGGGATACTCGGGCGGCGATTCCTCTTCCGGAAAAACCACAAAAAGTGAATTGGAGGGGGAAAGATCGAGGCAACGAGAGTCAGCCAACGTCAAGGTAAATTCAGCGCCACATTCAAAAGAGATATATTTTTATTCGATGAATTGTTAAGTAAAAGACGAAAAATTCTATTCATTTATATATATATATGTTATTGAACAAAGGTTCAAAAATTTACTGTGCAAAGCTAGCAACTCAATAAACATGCTAAATATTTCAAACTACAAATGAAACTTGTGAATAAATAAAACTTGATTGAACTATAATGAAATTTAATAAAAAATATAATATCAAGTTATACATTCTGAAAATAATTTGACCCCATCAAAAGTCAAAATTCAAAAGCAGCCCTTGAATCCGTTAACATAATTGATATATCAGACAGTACAATTAATATTATAAATGCGACCTCAAATTTTCCAATCACAAAAACTCGATTCAAAATATTTTGTAAAAGGTCACCATGTGCACTTGACAGGGTGAAAATTTATTGAAAATTCTCTAAAAACAACCCGTAGCTGATTAGTTCAACACTCTTCCACTTGTACTAATGGCAAACACCGCAGAAAATTCTCCCCTACTAAAGTAAATAACAACTTTATTCAGAAAGAATCTACAAGTAAGCCAGGCTTCCCCAGAACAACCTGCAGCCTCTAAGAAACCACGCTTGATAAATAAATTAACCATATTGCACTTTGACGATCACCAAAAATCCCACCAGCTTTCTAAGGATCCAAAAGAATAATAAGATTTTTCACCCAGATGTCACGAGTCACCCTAAATACCTCAGAATAGTCTTGGATCTCCAAAACTCACGCCTATATGAATAGTTTTAATATCATCAAATTTCACTAATCGCACAGAACCTAGATAATACTAAAGGCCCCAAATAATTTATAATGATAACACTGGCTATTGATACAGCTTCCAAATATCTTGCTGAGACTACCCTATTATCGACAAGTTTTCAAATTTGACCTAGAGGTGGTTTCTAATAGAACCTAAAAAAATATTCAATTGCAATTCTAACTATTGATGTCACTTCCGGCAGTATTCCTGAGACCACTCTATTATCCATAAATTTTCAAAGTTTTTTATTTTCGTTTTCAAATTTTAGTTTTTTTTAGAAGTTTCCTATCAGAACTTCTGGATAAATGTCAGAGTTGGTTATTTTTCTAATACCAACGCCCCCAAAAAATTTTCAGCTGCAATTATAAATATTGAGATCACTTTCAAAAACATGTCTGAGACCTTCCAATTATCGACAAGTTTTCAAATTTGCCCTAGGGGTGGTTTCAGATAGAATTTGTAGATGTGCTCTAAAATTTGTGATTTTTCTAAGACCAAAGTCCCAAAAAAATTTTGAATTGCAATTCCGACTATTGAGATCACCTCCGGAAACATTCCTCAGACGACGCTATCA
This sequence comes from Euceroptres primus, assembly GCA_037177015.1. Classification (NCBI taxonomy): domain Eukaryota; kingdom Metazoa; phylum Arthropoda; class Insecta; order Hymenoptera; family Figitidae; genus Euceroptres; species Euceroptres primus. The sequence continues at coordinate 3,832 of JBAGKK010024544.1, read as the reverse complement.
TCGACAAGTTTTAAAATTTTACGTAGGGATTGTTTCTAATAGAACTTCTGGTTAAATGTAAGAGTTGGTGATTTTTCAAATACAAAAGCTTCTAAAAAATTTTGAGTTGCATTTCTGACAATTGATATCACTTCCGGGAACACTCCTGAGACCATCCTATTGTCAAGAAGTTTTCAATTTTACTCTAGGTGTGGTCACAGATAGAATTTTTATATTACGTGAGTCGGCGTTTTTTCAAAGACCAAAGTTCTGAACACATTTATGGGTATTGATATTGCACTCTGGGTATTGATATTGCTTCCAGACATCTTTCGCAGACTCGAGAGATATCTTCAGGATACCTCCGAATCTAAGGATATCTGGAAGGGATAAAAATAGTCACATTTATCAATATAAATTGTTTGGGGACTTTAGTATTAGAAAATTCACCAACTTTGGAGCTCATCTACAAATTCTATTAAAAACCGCTCCTAGGTCAAATTTGTAACCTTGTAGATAATAGGGTGGTCTCCGGAATGTTGCCGGAAGTGATATCAATTGTTAGAAATGAAATTGAAAATTTTTTGGGGTCTTTGGTATTAGAATATTTACCAACTTTAGAGCTCATCTATAAATTCTATTAAAAATCACCTCTGGTGCAAATTTGAAAACTTTTCGATAATCGGGTGGTATCAGGAATACTTCCGGAAGTGAGATCAATTGTCAAAATTGCTATTAAAAATTTTTTGGGGGCGTTGGTGTTAGAAAAATAACCAACTCTGACATTTATCCAGAAGTTCTGATAGGAATCACCCCCAGGTAAAATTTGAAAACTTGTGGATAATAAGGCGTTCTCAGGAATATCAATAGTCACAAATGCAATTGAAAATTTTTTGAGGCGTTGGTATTAGAAAAATCACCAACTCTAATATTTATGTAAACGTTGTATTAGAAACCACCACTAGGTAAAATTTGAAAACTTGTGGATAATAGGGTGGTCTCAGAAATGTTTCCGTAAGTGACATCAATAGTCAGCATTGCAATTGAAAATTTTTTTTGGAATTTGGTATTTGAAAATACACCAACTCTGACATTTATCCAAAAGTTCTATTAGAAAACATCCCTTGGTCAAATTTTAAAACTTGTTGATAATAGGGTGATCTCAGAAAGATATCTGGAAACTGTATCAATAGCCACTGTTATCATTATAAATTATTTAGGACCTTTGGTATTTTCTAGGTTCTTTGCGATTAGAAAAATTTGACGATCGTAAAGCTGATCATATAGGGGTGAGTTTTGAGGATGGACAACTATTTGGAGGTATTCAGGGTGACTCGTGACATCTTGGTGAAGAATGTTATTTTTTTGGACCCTAGAAAACTGGTGGGACTCTTGGTGACCGTCAAAGTGCAATATCGTTACTTTATCTATTAAGGGTGGTTTCTTATGGGGTGTAGGTTGTTCTGGGGATGCATGGCTTACTCGTGGGTTCTTCCCGAATAAAGCTATTATTTACTTTAGTAGGGTAGAATTTTTTGCGGTGTTTGCCACTACTACAAGTGGAAGAGTGTTGAACTAATCAGCTGAGGGTTGTTTTTAGAAAATTTTTAATTTTTAATAATAATTGGACTGTCTAATGTATCAATTATATTGACAGGTATAGAGGTTGATTTTGAGTTTTGACTTTTGATGGAGTCAAATTATTTTCAGAATGTATATCTTGATATTATATTTTTTATTAAATTTCGTTTTATATGAATACATTATATTATATCGAATATATGAATATAATATATTATATTAAATTTCATTATAGTTCAATGAAGTTTTAGTTATTGTTTTATATTTTTATATTTAGTTATAGTTTTAATATTTTCAATATTTATCACGTTCATTTAGTTGTTAGCTTTGCGCAGTGAGTTTTTGAACCTTGGTTTAATAACGTATAAATGAAAAGAATTTTTCGTCTGTTGCTTATCAATTCAGCGAGAAATATCTTTTGAATGTGGCGCTGAATTTACCTTGACGTGGGTTGGCTGCCGTCGCCTCGCTTTTCCTCATCTGCTCACGAGAGCGCGCGAGACGTTGTTCAGATGTTTGTTTACGTTTGACGATTCTTGCTGCCGAGTATAAAATTCGGTTTTTCGCGTTTTTGATTATTTATCGCGATCGATGGTGTTTTCCAGGGACTTTTTTCATCAAATTCACTTTTTGTGGTTTTTCCGGAAGAGGATTCGCCGGTCGAGCGTGCCTTGGTTCACCAGCATTAGTTACGAAGATTTTCATGATGTATTTTTAGGTTGTGAATACCTTACCGTGAGCCTTAACGTTCACTCTGAACTTCAACACTCATGGCTGTGTAATTAGATTTACATAATTTTTGTTGCAATAGGAGAGCTAAGCCTTTCTCTGGAGTGATCTTCACAATTTGTTTTTGTTCCTGTACAATTCGTCTCATTTTAGCCGGTCTAGTTGAATCTTTAATCATTTCTTTCAGTGCAGCAGTCCAATCTTTTTCGTTTTATAAGTTAGATGCATAGCAACATCCCATCAACAATCTTTTAGGATCGTTTTCATTTTGGGCACTGATTTCAGCATCCTCTTGTCTTTGTGATCGCTCCGATTTTGTATTGAATGGAGGTGATTGTCGCCCAAAACTTGATTTAGTTTGTGACATTGTTTCTTTATTTTCTATTTGCATGGGTAAATCGGGAATTTTAGATTCAGAATTCATTCACATTGCATGTTTTTTGTTTAAATTTATATTTTCTTCTGCTGTCCGCTTTCAATCTTGAATCGCATTTTCCCCTAACACTTGAAATAGCAAGTTTTAATCGAACTAGATACACATTATATCGTATATCGAAATATATCGGAATATATATATATATATATATATATATATATATATATATCGAAAAGAAAGAAAAATAAAATTAATGTGCAGTGCACACGGAAAATATGGCAAACAAAGAGTTTTCAGTTCAAGTTCCGAAAAAGATTTAACTCTGATTTTTTCGATACCTCGTATATCGAAAAGAAATAAAAATAAAATAAATGTGCAGTTTACGTGGAAAATATTGTGGATAAAGATTTCTCGAATAAAGGTCCGAAAAAGACTTGCCTTCAATTTTTTCGACACCTCGTATATTGAAAAGAATGAAAAATAAAATAAATGTGTAGTTTACAAGGAAAATATTGTGAAGAGAGGGTTTTCGATTAAAGGTCCGAGAAGGATTTACCTCCGACTTTTTTATCGATGTACTTTGACAATCTGTTAACGAAGGGTTAATTGCTTCTATTTTTAGTGTACACATGACGAACCACGCTAAAACATGTCGAATCACGTTATTTTCAAACACCCCTAAACACGTTAAAGCGCGTTAAAGCATGCTAATTCACGTTAAGGGTATTGGATAAACTACTTTGAAAATAGCCGACTGGCTCTGAAATTTTTTAAAGTCTAAACCCCCATTTTTCCAGGACTGGAAAATACGTATATTTAATTTTATTTTTTATTGGGATGAAATTAAATTATACTTACGTGTACTGTAGTGATCACGCAATCGATAAAACTTTGTTAATTGTAGACGGGACAAGGTTTCGTCTGAAAGTATTTCATAAATTCCGAGGATGCGGACGAAAATTTAAAAAGAGATCGTCGACAGGAGAAGCCACATTTGAGAAAAATATATTTTCTGCACGACACCGACACTTTTGACGAAATCTCAGGGCCAATGCAAAATTCTAAGACTTTATTCTTTCTTATTATAATGAGAATTTGGTCATTTATTGCGGTAAACGGCGTCAAAGTGAAATCCTTTGGAAATCAATTCTGGATGGAGCTGCATCA
>JBAGKK010024533.1:0-11281 GCA_037177015.1 Euceroptres primus | reverse complement strand
TTTGTTTATAACAAATTAAATACATTTTTTAATTTATCCTACGGTACTGGAAAATTGTACTGGATAGTTCCTCTACTGACTCGGGGTATTTTGGAATGAATTTGAGTATTCTCTTGGAAATGGTACTCTTCAAAATTAAAAAAAAAATTTTTTTTCATTTTTGTCAAGAAATAAAAAAAAATAGAGACTAAATTTGAATATATGCTCTGATAAGATCATGCGGATTTTCAGCAGCCTTAATTTAAAAAAAAACCGTTAGAATCTGATGAAAACTGTAGTCGAAAAATCAGTTTGTTCAGAGTCGTGATTTTCGTCCCACTGTGCGCCGTGAGATAAAGACAAAGATAGTTTTTGCGCGCAAATAGGGAAATTTGGCGCGCAACCAGCCATACTACCACCGCGGAGCGAGGAGAAAGGAGTGGTAGCCGCCGAACACCTCCAGTCCGAGCGGTATCTCAGGCCCCGTGCCTCCTTCGCCCAAAATAATAAAATTTTGAAATGTTCCGCAAATATTAAATGTACTGTGGAAAGTTTAACGACCCAGGTACAGATGTTACATTAAAAAGCTGTACACTCGGCACAGTCCCGGGGAGAAATATCCCCAACCAGCCATAGTCCGAGAGTACACGTCGATGACGTCACTCGAGGGGACGTACATCAGTAAAGCGCGGAATATAGTAGATAGAACGAATTACCGAGTGCTAAGCAGCAGGAATTGCTAGGAAAATAATTAAGACTAAGGGAGTAATGAAATTAAGGTCGGGAAAAATCAAAATGGCAGAAGAATATAATGCAATGAACCCAGAAATTAGGGAAACGGAAAGTGATAGGAATCAAAATGATAGAATTAGAGTAGAATTGGAAGTAGAAAATAACCAAGAGGTAGTAATTGAGCAAAATGAAATAATTAGGAGAATTGACGAATTAATTCCTAATTAGGAAGACGAAGAAATAAACGCGAGCAGGGCCCCGACTGGTACTAATATTTAGACTCCAGTACAAAATAGGAATTTAGGGGCAATGCCACGCGTTTACAGTAGAGAATGGGAAAATGTAGAAAGACGTCATCTGGCTACACCCTTAAGGATACACCACGCATGATTTGACGCGACATACCCCCCCCCCCCCACAAATATCCTTCCTCCCAGTACACCTTTTGGTGCATCGGTATTTAGATTTCCGGATAACAATACCTGTACAATTGGCCAGTGGCACTCAAATAGGGAAATCATTTCAGAACAGGTGTCAAATGCCGGAAATTCCGGAATTAACAGCTCACAAATATCCGAAAAATCAGATAAAGAATCCGAATTAGGGAATATAGATAGAATTAATAGAACAGGAAGAATTAATAATATGACATTGAGAGTAGATTCATTTTTAGAAAACAAGGAACGTTTTCTAAATGAAGTAGAAGAACTCCTTGAATATAATGAGTTTATGAATAAACAAAAAGAAGAATTTTTTAGATTAAAAGAAATTGAGCGTAGGTTACGCGAAACAAAGAGAAATAATCCAAGGGCACATAGTTCGTTTAAACAAAGAAAGCCAACACGAACGATACATATAAATCCCTCTTTAGCATCAATTAATTTAGAAGGGACACAGAATAGACAAAGAGGATTTCAAAATACACAACCAACGGTGCATTTTGAAACAATCCAAATAAGAAATTTAGAAGACGAGACAAAATAACAGACGATCGTTTAGATCGTGAATTAGAAGATCAGAAGGTAGGGAAAGAGAACCCATTAATCAAGGTTTAGAAAATCGGTTAGATGATAATACGTCACTACCCTTCGCGATGTTTCCTTTCGGCATGGTGCAAACACCATTTCAAATTATGAGCAACTGGCCGTTCAAATTTAGGAACAATAAGGACGACAGTCCTGCTCATTTTCTTCAAAATCTAAAAAGTTTTTAGAGAGGTTATAGGATAGGTAATGTAGACATTCTTGAAAATCTTGACGCGATTTTAGCGGAAGAAGCACTCGAATTGTGTCAAGTTTCACGTAGGAATTGGTGCAACTTATCAGACTTTAAGGAAGACTTTTTGTCGGTATATATCGACGAACGATTTGCCAAAGAAATAAAACAGAAAATAAAATTTTGCAATCAAAAAAAAGATCAAGATATACATTCTTTCCTGACAGAAATAAGGTAGTTGTTTACGAGGTTACACCCCGTAAAGGGTTAGAATGAGAACTTCGTAGGACTTATGAGAATTTGAGGATAGAATATAAGATGTATATAAAAAGAAATGATTTAAATACATTTGAGGAATCGGAAGATTTAGGAAAAAAATGGGAATCGAAATTAGTTAAATCCAAAATCAGAGGTCAAATTTTGCAGGTTACAGAAAATAAACCAAAAGGTGCAAACAATCAGTATCAAGGGCAAGATAATAATAGAAATAGTAATAGTACAAACAATAATAGTAATAACCAAAATAGACAAAATTCGAATCAGGGCCAACAAAATCAGGGACATAATTTCCAAAATCAGAGAACCCGTTTTAGAAACCATAACCAATTCAATCCTTGGAGATTTCCTTTTTCTCCTAACTCTTTAAAAAACCAACAGAACTTTAGACCTAAATTAAAACCTCGCAACCAAGGATTTGGATCTAGGCAACCCTTTAATCCATGGATTCAGTTGTTTAGACAACTTGTAATGGGAAATTTGAGAAATCCCAGCGCGATGTCAATTCAACAATTACCACAACTAGAGTTACCAGCGATTGAAGGTTCAGAAAACCAAAATAAAAATAACGGTAATAATAATCAAGAGCAGAACTAGCTAGGGAATAAAAATTCGAACGCGAGCAACCAGAAATCCGGAAACGCCCAATCTAGCGCGCAAAATGATGCGAATCCGAGCTCAGGTGAACAACAACAGAATTCGCAAACGAGTAGTAATAACCAAGGCGGAAATCAACCGTTAACATGTTTTTCATGCGTTATGCCAGGACATTTTAAAAGAGAGTGTTGGTTTGCGAGTAACATTAAAGGAAACGATTCAGGGAGGTACTGAGGGTGGAAGTACCACAAAAAATTGTGGACGCGCCTGAAAATCTTAACATCAACACAGATGAGTCAGGTGAAACCAGGTTTCACCTTTTAATTAATTATGACGAACAAAATTGTAGGATGCTGGTTGATAAAGGTGCAACACATTCTTACCTAGGTAAAGGCTTAATAGAAATAGTTAAAGCATTTAACCATAGTATATATCAACCTTTGTCGCGAACTTTATTAGTAGCAAACGGCGAAGCGTTAGAAATAATTGGACAAGTAATTATTCCAATTAAAATCGGCCATGAAACAAAGAGAATACTTTTCAGATTGGTACCAAACTTAAGAACTGAAGGTATTACAGGATATGATATGCTTAAAACGATAGGAATAAAATTAGACTTTGAAGAACAAATACGGTGATTACCAGAAATGCCACATATCTGTTATCAGATGGAAGCTCGACCCAAAGCTTCACCTGAACCGAGGAATAGTAATTTAATAAAAATTTCAAAAGAAAGTCCGAGTTAGGAAATAAACCTAAATTTTGAGGGAAAATTAATTTATCGATTAATAAAGAAGAAGTCAGTGATTTGAAGTAAAAAATAGGAAATCAAGATAGGAAGAATTCACAGAAACCCCAGGTTAACCCTATAAGCGAAGTTAAAACCCTTCCTAGAAACGAAGTCAAATCCCAGAAACAAAACCCAAATAGGAATAGCCCAAATTCATTGGACATTTAAACTTCAAGCAGATTCAAAATTTTAGAGGATTTTGATTCTCAAGATTAAGGAAGCGAAGATGTAGTAAGTATTAGCTTGAGGAAACCACGAGTTCAAAGTAACAGTAGGTCGAATTCAAAGAAAGTCTTTTACAACAGCAAGTTCAAAGATAAAAATTTGTTCAAAGTTTTCAATACTAATATCTGGTGTAAAAAAAAGAATATTAGTCAGGAAAATCAAAGTTTAGAGGAAATAAAGGAATACCAGAGAAGAAAAAACTGGTATAACTTTAAGAATAATGCGATAGTACTGAATAATTTATTGTTAAGACCTCCCAAACCAGTCACACCAAATGATTTTACACCTGAAGTATGTGATGGTATTGTGGAGTTAGAGGAAGCAGAACAGGAAAAATTAGGACAGTTACTTAAAGATAAAATTCCCGAGCATTCGAAAGAACTTAAAGCAGCCCATTTAACAGAACATAAGATAAATATTCAGGGACATGAGCCGATTAAACAGCGGTACTATAATGTCAGTCCGAAAATTAAAGATATTATTTGCGATGAGGTAGACAGGATGTTGGAGGAGGGAATAATAGAACCTTCTTATCCTGACTGGTCTAACCCAATAGTTATGATTAAAAAACCGAACGGAAAATATAGGTTTTGTTTAGACTTTCGTAAAGTGAACAATATAACGAAAAAAGATTTATATCCGATCCCGCTGATGAGCGAGATTTTAGATACTCTTAGGTCCGCGAAGTACATTTCTCAGATTGATTTGCACTCGGCGTATAATCAAATCCCTTTAGAAGTAGGCTCTAGGCAGACAACAGTGTTTATAGTTCCTGGAAAGGGCATGTTTCAGTTTAAGAGACCGTTTGGCCTATGTAACGCTCCAGCCACTTTCCAGAGACTGATGGACAAAATAATCACGCCAGACTTGAAGCCTAAGGTGTTTTGCTATCTGGGTGACATAGTCATCGTCATTAAGTCCATTGAAGAACACATACTCTACTTAAACATCGTTTTGGACAGAATCAATGAGGCTGGGTTGACGGTGAGTCCAGACAAGTGTGAGTTTGAATTTTCAGAAGTAAAATACCTTGGTTTTGTAGTTAATGAGAAAGGTTTGAAAATTGATGAGGATAAAATCAAACCAATTTTAGAATTCTGAAGGCCAAAAACAATTAAACAGTTACAAAGATTGATAGGCATGGCAAGTTGGTATAGGAAATTTATGCCACATTTTGCAGAGTTAGTTGAACCACTGAACAGACTTTTTAAGAAAGGTAGGGATTGGGAGTGGACTTCTGAACAAGAAAAAGTATTTAGTTCCATCAAAGAACTCTTAACAACAGCACTAATGTTGTCTTGTCCAGATTTTACTCAACTCTTTCAATTAGGAACGGATGCGACTAACACAGGTTTAGGTGCAGTTTTAACCCAAAATATTAACGGGAAAAATCATGTCGTTGCTTATGCAAGTAGAGATTTGAACGGTGCGGAAACTAGATATTCAAGCTCAGAAAAAGAATGTTTAGCTGTGATATGGGCAATTATGAAATTTATGCTGTATCTGGAAGGTTATAGTTTCAAAGTTATTACAGATCATATAGCTCTGAAATGGCTACACAATCTAAAAAAACCAACAGGGAGATTGGCAAGGTGGGCGCTGGAATTGTTAGAATATGTCTACGAAGTTGTCTACAGAAAAGGTAGCATCAAGTACATACCAGATGCCCTATCTAGAACAATAAAACCGAATGAGAAAGTATCTACAATTTTAGCGAGTACAGTAGAAAAACCGAAGGAAAATTTAAATATCGATTTGGATAGTTGTTATGAAACCAAAATAAAACAGATTAAGGAAAAACCCGAAGATCATGATAAATGGCGTATAAGGGATAAACAGCTCTATTTTTATAGACCCGACCCATTAAAATCTTCCCTACTCCCAGACGAGAATCCTTGGAAATCTACAATTCCCAAAAACCTTAGAACTTAAGTTTTGCGCGAAAATCATGACGAAATTCAAGCAGGTCATTTAGGTGCGGAGAAAACCTATGCTAGGATAGCACAACATTATTTTTCGCCTGGAATGTATTCAGATGTAATCAGGTACGTTAAAGAATGCGATACTTGTCAACGCGTTAAAGCTAGTATCCATAAAAAAGCAGGTTTTATGGGTAAAAGGATTATAAAGGAACCTTGGACAGTCGTGGCCGCCTATATTATGGGGCCCCTTCCAATTTCTAAGAAAAAGAGAAACGAATATCTTTTGGTTTTGTAGACCTTTCCACCAAATGGATTGAAGTTATCCCTATTAAAAAAGCAAATGGGAAAACAATAGAATCGAAATTTCACAAAAAGGTAATTTCTCGTTGGGGAACACATAGGGTGTTACTCACTGATAATGGGAAAGAATTTGTGAATAAAACCATGCGAGAATTAGGAAATAATTTTGGCATTAGGCATGCGAACACACCTAAACACCACCCTCAGGCGACTCCAACTGAAAGGTGTAATCGTTCCATTAAGACAGCGATTAGAGCTTACATCGAAAATGACCATGCTTCTTGGGATGAAAATATCGAAGATCTTCAATTTTCGTTAAACACCTGTAAGCATTCTTCCACTCAATTCACCCCAGTGTTTTTGAACCTAGGTCGTGAGTTGGAGCCACTTTAGTCTCTTTGCAAAAATCTGGAAGACACGGAGGACATAGAATTACAAAGTGTAGATAGATGGACCGATAGACTGAGGAGGTTGCAAATAATGAAGGAAAAAGTTCAAAAGAACTTGGACGAAGCGAATGAGAAACAGGCCCAACAGTACTATTCGCATCACAGACCGGTCAGATTCAAGGTAGGCGAGAAAGTACTAAAAGATAATAAATCACTGTCAAATAAAGCAGACAAAAAAGCGAAAATATTGTTTCACTTATTCGATATTCCGTATTTAGTAAAAAGAAAAATATCAAACACGAGATATGAGTTAAAAGATAGTCGCGGTAAAAGTCTCGGAGAATGGGATGTCAGTGACCTAAGAAAATACATAACTAATGTAAATTATCGAAATTTTAAAATAATTACTGATTTTCAACTCTACAAATGGATACAATGAATCTAACTCTTAATTTGACTTTAAAAATACTCATACTCCTTTACATAAGACAGATTAGGCAGGATTATTTTATTTTCAGAAAATGGAGGAAAAAACCAAAAGCGAGCTCTGCTTGAAACCAATTACGCCGGGGACTGGCGTGGCCAGTCACTCAGATGTATGCTCTGCCAGGATTTGGATCAACAAATACCTGGCGGGAAAAAAGTTAGAATACGGTGAATACTGCCCTCACCGACATATACGTGATCTAGCGAACAAAATGAAAGAAGAAGGAGAAGGAATAACGAAGAAAAATGGACTCATTAAGGGAAGAAGACACCTCCCAAATAGTATTGTGCGAGGCATGTGGCAACCTCGCACAAACTAAAGAAAATGTAAACTGGCTTTGCGAGGTGTGCGAAAATTGGGTCGTGGCCCAGCACCCGGTAGCCGGAGAGGTGCAAAGCGTTACACCACCCCAGATGGAGTCGGAGCCATGAACCACCAGGGGTGCAATTCATAAGGTAATAATGCCAAAAGAAAGCACCCCGGAGGAGGATGATGACGACGCCTTTTCCAACGCGGGCTGAATGTATAGTCTGCACTTCTCGGGCTATGAGGGGGGCTACGGCCCAAGGAAAGCAACCCCTCCACCTCAACCAGAACCCGTGTGGTTGAGAAGGAAAAAGGAGTGGATGGCACGGGAACTGTTGGAGATGGAGAGGAGAACGCAACGACAAAGCCAGGTAAAGTTCCGGCAGTGACAAGCATCGGAAGTGGCTCGGAAAGAAAAAGAAGAAGAGGAAGAGAGGAAGAGGCCTCAAAAGGAGGCAGAAGAAAGGGAGGAGATTTATAGGTTTCAACGGGAATAATTCCTGTTGGAGCGAAAATACATATTAAGATTACACGAACAAACAAAAATATCTCAATAATAATGTTAAAAATGAAATAAATAAAATTTTAATAGAATAAAATCATAAAAGATTACTACTCAAGACTACAGATCACTCCTACTCCTACTCCTACTCTGGAAAGTGAACACAAATATTGAGGGACAGACTTTTAGGAGTTTTCTTTTTTTTGTGATTGTTACAGGTGTTCGAGAGCAGCGAAGGAAACTTGAAATAAACCAGATCATGGAGACAACAAAAGAGATTAACCTTAAAGGATGGAGTTGCAGATTTTGCAAAAGAATTATTCCGGAAGAAATATATGTCTTCCACGATACCTTCTGCAGCGAAAGACCGTTTAGACATATTAAAAACAATGTAACGCCAGATAATGTCTAATTAACGTTTAAATTAGGAAACTGAGTAGAGGTAAACTAAAGATTTAGGAAAATCTTAAAAATAGAATTGCCTAATGAATGTAATTTAAATGTTGAAACGTTAGAAGAAAGGGAACCAAAGAAAATAGATGATGATTGTATTTATTTGGAAGTAGATAGGGACGAATTTTTAGATTTTTAGTCAAAAAAGTAGAGATTAGAAAGATTATAACCCGTAAACCCGAACCCGTTCAGAGGAGAGGGGGTGTAACAGAGTTACATCGCTTCTCGGCCCTATCTAACCTATCTACTAATCCGAGGAGGCACGAGGAGGGCCGCACCTGTCCGATCATAGAGTAGCAGGCCGGCCGGTCGCTCCTCGTGCTTCACTTCGTTCCTAACCCGCTAACGTAAACACGTTTTCGTCTTTCCCACCGGATTGTGTATCTGCCGCCATTGTCCAAGTTAATGGTTTGGATCGCTGTCCTGAATCCGCCGCCATCGTCAAGTTATTAAGTTGAATCTTCGCATCGTAACTGAATAAAACGATATTTATTTGGTTATAAATATTCTTGATTACATAACCTGATTCTCAGCTTCCAAATCTCCCAAAACCTATCCTCAATGTAGCAAGCCCGCTATAAAATTCATAATCTACGTATTTTGAAGATTACAAATATCTAAAATTTTCCCTTAAAAGCTAAAAATTTGAATATTTTAATTGTGTTATTATGATTCAAAAATATAATTAAAATTAAATATAAATAAGTAAATGTTTAAATTTATAAACAATGTTTAAATTATTAATTATATTAATTTATCAAGTAAATAATAAATTAATATTTAGAATTAATACGTTTAAATTAATTAATTGAATAAATTGAAAAAATATTTAAAAATAAATCATATTAATGTTAAGTATCTAATAACCAACGAAACTCTACTAAAAATTAAAAGGAAAAATTGGAAGGGACTTTAAGCTTAAACAGAGCTCCTTTATTGCTGAAAATAAAACGAGCGACCACATTAGTCGCACATTAGTGTACAATAGAGAGTAATAAATCTGTTGGTCGCCAGTATACCTGGCTACAGCGGTAAAACTTACTAGACGCCCGCTAGATGAACTTTAGATGAACCCTAGACGAGGCGACCACCATAAAATTGACCTAGACGTTTGCTAGAGGAGTAGAGTCTAGAATGGGTTCAAAAATCGTCTAGATTTCCGACAGGGGTTGTTCAATTACGTTAAAATGTCCGAGTATGGCGATTTTCTCGGTGTCTGGGGCTACCCGACACTATTTTGGATAACCTTGATTGGTCCTTATTTATGAGGACCAAAATAGTGTAATAACAAATCAACTAAGGCGCACATATCAGATGTGTCCCATCATGTTTTCTTTTATACTCCGAAATTTCAGCGCGAAATCTTTATTAGTTTAAAAATAGGATTGTCGAATGTATTTGAGTAACCGTCGATAATTCGTGACGTCATAACATATTACACGTCTTTGAGCTAGCTGGAGTGAAGTAATGAAAATCAACGAAAATTGAAAGAAATTTAAACCTTCGTTGGTTTTATGTACTATATTTATTGTTCTTTGCACATATGAGTAACAATAGTAATTATTTAAAAAATTAGTATTTCATGGATAGAATTACTATTATATGGTAGTGCATTACACATCAATAACATTTAAATCTTCATCCATGTTTACCGCAGTCTTTCCGATCTTGAAGAGGATAATCACACGTGTTAACGTTGGGATTCCACTCGGTCCCAGCACCACAGCTTTTGGTGAAGCATCCACTTTGATCGCACTCTTGATATTTAGTACAGTCACCAGGAACGGCCCTAACATCTGCCTGTAATCATAAATATATTATTACATATTAAATATGCTACTGAAAGAATCAGAGAAGATTCTTACTGAAAAATCAGACGTCGGATCCTACGTCGATTATGCGTATCGTTTCCAACGGCGGAAACTCTTAGAATCCTAATAGGGTCCTGCTAAGATTCTGCTCGAAAAATGTTCTAAAAGAACTTTTATTAATTAATTATAACTCGACTTTATACTCGATGTCAGATCCAACGTAGGTTTCAACGTTGGTACGACGTATATGATCTGACTTCGGAATTTTCATTAGGTTTATTATAAAAATCATATAATATGTGGAGTTAAGGTATCTCTACACGTGCCAACTGTACCCGTTCCATCTTTACACGTATCAACTCTGCACTTATAATTGTTATGCTATCTTTGAATGTGAGTCAAAATTTCTCAGGAATATCAGAAGTTGGCGGAGGGTCTCTGAATGCACTATTAAAAATAATCATGACTTCTCAGGTGAGTTCTCACATGAATTCTCGGCCAAGATCTGGTATGAGATTTTAGCGAATTCATCTAAGATCTTAGGTGAGAAATTAGATGTAAACTCATGTGGATTTAGTATACGTGACAGACACGGAAAAATTTGTTCCTCAAAAATTATTGAATTTGTTCCTAAGTCTCGGATTTGAAAAAGTTCATGAACCGGTGCCCGCTTTTTTCAGTATTAATTACAAAATTTTTATGGATTATTCGGGAACAGTTCACCGAGAACATATAAATTGTCCATGAGAAACTTAGGCACCAGTTTCGGAAAACGAACTCACCGACTGCTCGGCAACACAGCACACACGCAATGGCGCGTGCGTGCGAGACACAAGCATTTGCATCTCGAGTCCGACGAGTGGCTAGAGGTACAATTCAGTCTATATTGTTTAGCCATCGATGACTGAGCGTGTTTACGCATTCTGTTTCTTGTTTAACCCTTTGCAGCACGGTGGTAAGACGTTCTTACCACCTAGAATTTTATAATTTCCTTCATTTTTCAAGTCCTTGTGACATGACTTTTATAATACTATATTAAAATTTACTATTTGTACATGTTGGACATTCAATATTTTTGATTTACTATCGAATGTTGTCTATCAATTTGTTAATATCAATAAACAAACAGTAAAAAAAGTCAGTTTTTGCAAAGAAAATTCATTATATCAAAAAGTTTCCAACCGATTCATATGAAAATTTTTGTATATGGGTTTTGAGGGTCGCTGACAACGATTTTGATGTCAGGTTTTCGAAATTCAAGATGGCGGATCCAATATGGCGGACCGAATAAGTAAAA
>JBAGKK010024522.1:0-11283 GCA_037177015.1 Euceroptres primus | reverse complement strand
AGAAATTTTTCTACATAAATTTTAATCCTCTTCACCTATCTATTGCTTTATTGCAGAGTTCGTGGAAAGGGTCCTCGTCTGGGACTTGATCGAGGTTAAGGCTATCATAAAACTGTGACCCGGTATAGAGGATTAAAATTTTGAAAAAAACATTTTTGCAGTTATGCAATTAGCAAAGTGATAGTTGAAAAATCACAATCTACGTATTTTGATGATTACAAATATGTAAAATTTTCCTTAAAATGTTATAAAATACAGTTTTGCGGTGTGTTAAAATCGGTAGATAATGAAATTTCCTTTCCAAGAACTTTGATATTTTAACCAAGACAAGACTCGTCTTGAGACAAGTTTCTTCGTCTTGAGACAAAGTAAAACCTCTTGGGACCATAAAGGTAAGACGATGTGTTACGTCTCGTCTCAGTTTTGAGACGCAGCTAGATATCGCCGTCTTGAAGTCGAACTGAAGACGAATCAAGTTGAACCCAAGTCGAAGAATTTTCACTCGGGGAAGTTCTACAGTTAAGATTTTTACTGAGTCTCATATTGATATTACCAATAGTTTAAATAATTTATCTCTTGTACACAAAAGTGCCCTTCCTATGGAGAATCACACATATATAAGAATATATTATTATTTATATATTTTTAAATTATTTTTGTACTTATTATTATTACTATTTCATTATTCTTCATAAGAGTAGTTTTTCTAGCTACTTTGTCTATTACATATATAAGTATAGTGAACTACATTTCACAAATAATGCATGCTATACTTTCGAACTCTAGGGTCGTCTTTTATAAATATTCATGACTTAAATCAAAATTTGTAAAATAAAATTCCGAAGGGTGCATCCCTTAAGAAAATATGCGAAGTTGGAAATAAGAAGGCGTGTGTTGGATTTAAAAATCTGATCCCAGATTTCCTGTCGTAAATAGCTGTTGCCATCCATCCATCCATCTTCGACCTAATCGAGACGCTGACTTTAGGGAGGGAGCCCTTTCAGTAATGTGGTCTGAGAACGTGTCGGCTTATGTTGTTATAAGGTGGCTCGAACTGCAAGCGGGTTTAGATGCGAAAAAAAGGGGATGAATATGACAACGATGATGCCGATGATGAAGAATAAAAAGGATCAAGAGCGAAAGCTGGAGAGGTAGAGAGATTTCTATGGCTTGCAGGGAAAGAGCAAACTTCGAGAAAGGGGATGAAAGTAGTTTCGCAAACCAGTCTAGAAGAAGGGGTGAGGATGGTCGAAGTAGAAAAATAAGGGTTGCGTGGCATTGATCGGTCACACCATATACCGAGAAACACTCATGTAAGCTTTTCATCAGCCAATGGACTTTCGTGTCTACTTGGAGCCAGACAGCTTCCAGACATTCTAATTAACTATATTTTGTAGGAGTATTTTTGTTCAATTACTTTTGCTTACTACATTCTTCAAAGAAATAACTCTTCTCAAAAAATTGATTGTCTAGGTTACTCGACGTACACTCGGTATGCAATCTTCATCAATCTTATGCAGTTTCTATGCAATCTCATGAAAATTCCATGCAATATTGCAATCTCTGTGTATTCTCTATACAATCTCATGCAATCTCGCAAATTCTACGTAATCTGTATACAATTCTGTACAATCCTATGCAATCTCATGCAATTCCAACCTTGTAATGTCCGTGCAATCTCTATTCAATCTCTGTGCAATTTCATGCAATCTTGCAATCTCTTTCCAATTTTGCAATTTCTGCGTAATCTCTATGCAATTCCAGGAAATCCCATTTAATTCTATGCAACTCCTTGCAACTTTGCAATCTGTGTGTAATCTATATGCAATCCAATGCAATATCTTATGCAATTCCATGCAACCTTGCACTCCGTACAATTCCATGTAATCTTGCAATCTCTATGCAATACCATGTAATTTTTATGCAATCTTTGGTAATGTTTGGCAATTTTGGAATCTGAATGCAATTGAGGTACTGAAAATGTCAACTAGGTAAAGTCCACTTTTTTTGAAAATCGTTTTTTTGCAGTTTCAAGTACTTCAGGTTAAGCCCTATCGATAAATGTTACATATATTTTTAATAAAATAATTTTGCCAAAAATCGTGGTTAAGGTTGAGGTACTTGTAGAGAAATTAGAATGATGGATAAAGGATAAACATGGATAAACCCCATTTCGTTTTTCCTCCCCTCTACTCTGAAGTAGAGAGGAGGTAAATTAACAAGTAAATTAACAATAATAGAAAGAAAAAATCATTTTACTACATTGAATAACGAACTTTTACCTATTTAAGAAGTCGTAATTTAATAGTTTTTAGCGATTTGAAACTGCAAGTAGTTTTGATTTCATGTAGACAATTCTCTAAGCTTTAAAATTATTACTTGCATTTCATCCATTTTTAGTCTGTTCACTAAAAGAGTTGATAAACAATGAAGATACGTGATTCCTAAGATGGGCTAGAATAAAGATTTTTTTCAAAATTACTTTTCCTCAATTTATATCAGGAAATATCAGTTCCAAGATAAATAATATATGTTATTTTGCAACGAGTTATTTTTAATTTTTATAACATTGCTAATATTATAGCAATGTTATAAAAATTAAAAATAACTCGTTGCAAAATAACATATATTATTTATCTTGGAACTGATATTTCCTGATATAAATTGAGGTACTTATTTTATCTTTTAGCTTATTTGATGCCTCTTTTACGTATTATAAAGTATTTTGCATAAATAATTTCTCACAAAGGTACATAACTTATTTATATAATATGCTACAAATAAAATTTATCAATATTAAGTGTCTAATAACATGATTTTTATGTTTAGCCTGCCTCAGACGGGCTAAATACATATTTCTTTCAACATCGAAACTTATTGCCTTTTCAATATTTTTTGAACGTTCAAGCGTATATATTTCGTAAAGTAAACATTAAACTATGATGATAGTAATTGCTTTGGCTTCCGAAATTCATCAAAATCGAAAATATTCGGAAAATGTGAAAGTGGCCCGTCTTAGTCCACTTTCCTTTATGTTTTCTGTCATTCGTGATTTTTTTTTATGATAGATCATTTTCAAATATTTTAAAAGTTTTTCATAAATTTGATACATGGAAAAATACATTTTCAAATAATTGAGAATGACAACTAGGTAAAGCCCATTTCGTTTTCTTTCTCCCTTACACTGAAAGAAATTTAGTTACAGAATACGTTAAAACTAATATTACCATTTAGTATAATCTTTTACGATTTAGGGAAATCGGGTCTTTATATTAAATTTCGGAGTAAAGCGTTTCGATATTTGCTAAAGACTATACTGAAAATTGTGAGTCATTCGAAAAGAATGTGACGTTTTGAAATGAATAAAAAGAAATGGCAGAGAATTCGGAAGCTGTCGTCCAATTCCGTCACAGTAGCCAACCAATGGTAGTCAATGGGAGATACACATTATTATAACACACATAAATGCAGTAAATAATACCCACGCTCGCTAAATACATTATACGTAAGCATAAACAAAAACCTAACTTAACGCATCACATGCAAGATTAACGCTGAGAATAACGATTTGAAACTTCCTTATATACTATCTAGTGAAATGTTTCACCGTTATTGAGATTGCGTTATTTTTCTAACTCGAAATCAAATAATTATATTTTTGTGGGGAAAAGTGTACAAAAAGTCATTTTACTAAGGCCAATGTCTATAATACTTTTGATACTAAAATTTCTATAGGAATTTGTAAAATTTCCAAATGAATTTTATTAGAAGGAAAAAGAATACGCATTAGATACAG
Source organism: Euceroptres primus (assembly GCA_037177015.1). Lineage (NCBI taxonomy): Eukaryota > Metazoa > Arthropoda > Insecta > Hymenoptera > Figitidae > Euceroptres > Euceroptres primus. The sequence continues at coordinate 7,487 of JBAGKK010024522.1, read as the reverse complement.
GTACAAGTAGAAAGTCTTCGCTGATTGGCTGACGGCGGATCACTCGGCTACGTGGTACGGTCGGCTCTTCGTCTAACTTCGGGAGCATCCGGAGCTATTCGGATTTTTTTGCAATTTGCAATTTTCACAACTGAAGCTTACGATTTCTATTATCGTCTATCATAGAAAATAACAACTAACTACTAATTTCTGTAGTTACTTTTATATTACTTAATAATATCAATAACAATTTCTATTATTGTGTCTTTGATATATAAAATATCAATCTTTCTTATTGAATTTACCAATTCTTGTTCCCTCAAGATATTAAATCTTCATATTTTTAGTACAAACTTTCGAAAGTGCGCTAACAATAATTCATATATTTACTTGATTTCCCTAAATCGTAAAAGATTATACTATTATAAATTGTAATAATAGTTTAACGAATTCTGTAACTTAATTTCTTTCAGTGTACTCTGTAGTGAAAAGCACGATTAAACTTTTGTTTTCTATCATGTGTGATGTTTTTTTATAGTAAAAGATCATTTTCAAATATTTTTCTAGTTTTTTTTTATAGATTTGAAACATGAAAAAGTGAATTTTCAAGTAATTGAGAATGACAACTAGAAAAGGCCCAATTCGTTTTCCCTCCCCCTACTATGAAATTTTTTTTAATTTTTGAAAATCTTGAAAGCGTTGCTCATTTATGAGCTAGATCACTGATTTCTATAATTTTCTCACAACTTTCTATTTTGAACCCTATCACAGAAAACTTTTTTAGGGTTTCATAGCCCCGGACAGAAACCCTTATAGTTTCAGTCGGGTATCCGTCCGTCGTTTATCGCTTGTAACTTCAAAACTATTGTAAGTAGAAGGCTCAAATTTGGTTTGAATGTTCATGATTCATACACCATCAGAGGAAAAATATTGAGAACCTGAACAACGTTGTATGTGCAGAAAATAACAATGCCATATCAACCGTTGCTAAGGATTGTTATTGAGCGACATAGAGTGATGGAGAAGGTATAGGGATAAAGCGAAGAGATGTTAAGTACACCATTAGTGGAAAAATAATTGAGATCTCGAAAAACATTATATGTGCTAAAAATCACAATGCCATAGAATTGAAAGAAGTGAGGCTACGAAATCCTTCCTTGTAGGCGCGTGTCGCCTATTTGGACTCACTTTTTGTTCATCCTGTCAAATTTCACTTTTGAGCTTTACTTAGGTGTCATTCTCAGTGCTTCAATTTCATTTCATCTTATGCAATATCATGCAATTTTTAACAATCTTTGTCAATCATGTAACCCCTTGATTATAGTTTAATTTTGTCTGCCAGCCGACACTTTTGTGCTTTAGCGAATTATTCGACCATTTTTCCCGAGAAAAGAGAGGGGAAGCGTGCCAGTTCGATTCGGAATTCCTTGCTTTCTGGGAAGAAAGACAAGACGTTTGGAGGATTTCTCTTGAATGTTGTAGCCGGAAGCGCGAATGCTGTGGTGACTTTGGTGAGCAGACGGCTGACGTCGCTCACGGGTAAGGAGGGGTGCACAAGAGGGTAAGGCAGAGAGAGTTGAAGGAAGAAGTGCAAAAAGAAAAAATAGAGGAAGAGAGAGAGGAAGGGGTGGATGAGAGGGATAGAATGAATGATAGAAGGAGAAGGGTGTTGCAGATAACGAAGGGGAGAGAAAGGTAGACAGATGATCGTGGCTGGGACGAGAGGAGGAAAATACTTTATAATTGAAAACCTTCACTTAAATGGAAGCGTTTCTCTCAGCTAAGAATTGGATAAAAGTGAGAGCTTCACGACGGACAGCGTGATGCAGACGGATTGAGGATTGAGGAGGAGATCAGAATAAACGAATTTATTATAGGAACCCTACACTTTTTCTGACTAGCCTCTGGTGGTATTTCTTATTCATGATAATGTTTCAGGCTTCCTGCTAGTGCAGAGAAATAGTCCATGGGTAAATGAATTTCAAAAACCTTTTTAATTATATTTACCCTTTGAGGAAAATTATTGATGCAATTATTTATATTTTTTAAATGTTATTCTGTGTGATGGACTTAGAAATTAACAGTAGTTGTATATTTTTTAGTATTACAAGATATCTTAAGAATGAGATGATTGAGAATACTGAAGAGTTAATCAAGCTCGCTATGGAAGTTTCCGACTGACGTAAAGGACGAAGTTAATATGGGAGAGAGGCAACGTAAGCACTGGAGCAGAATATTTTCTATGAAGCTGAAATTTGTTGGCTTCTGAGCTTGCAGTGCGACTTTACTGTTCAACCTCCTTAATGAAGTCTGACTTTCCGTTTTTCCAAGTTCCTCTTTTCTAGAGGTTCGACGATCTTCAAGGATCTTGCTGTGCTAGGTGGTTTCTTACTATCATCACGCTACGATTCATCATCCTTCTTTGTTCCCTGTGCAGTCTTCATCACCTTAGTGCTTTGCCAGCCTCTACAACTTTTACTCTCGTTGCATTTTTTTTATTTCACTCGAGTATGTCTCAGGAAAGAGCTGTTTTCACTCTGATTTTACCCATTTCGTTTCCTCAGTCGCTTACCAAATTAAAGAACCATAAAATACTTTTACACTTTTATAATTATAATTGCAAAGTAAAAGATATCTGTGTACGTCTGTATAAAAACGTAGCACTTTGACTTAGAAGATAGAGGTTATTTATGAATATGTATACGTGAATTTTTCGACAACATTAAGAAAATAATAAGATTCTTATTCTCCAGATAAGGCAAAATTCACTTATATACTTCAGAAGCTGTTGTCGAGAAATTCGCGTATACGTTTTCGTAGAATAACTAAACTAAATACATAGAGTTATTCTTTTTTCTGTTAAGTAAATTCCTCAGTGTGATTAATTTTCCTGATTTTTCGATCAAGCCTTTACACTCTAAATGAAATGAAATGAAATATCGCACCGTAGCTTTGACGAGAAAAGGAACTCTATTTATCGATACTTTTTGTTTCCTCTCAATCTATCACGCATATTTTTTACAACGCCTGAATTCTAAAGTACCGACCCCGTACAGGAAGGCGAGATGAGAAATGAAAATAAATAAAGCCAACGAAGGGGAGCCTGTGCACGAGTTGTTTAGTAATAGCAGTAAACTCTGAAGGCTTCAGTCGCTATTCAAGAATAACTCGTTTACAAGGCTTGGCATAATAGTAGCGAGCACGAAGCCAAACTGTTGACCCCGTAAATTGCATAGTGATTGCTTTTATTGGATTATTGAGTGTAAGGAATTGAATTTATCCACTCGATAAGAATATATTTCCCTTACGTATTTTCTCGAAAAAGCTTTACATCATAATTTTCGCGTGTTTACAGTTTATTTGGATTTTATTTTTTCTGAAAATCTGTGTAGAACTTTCCGAGAGCTTTAAAAGAAATACCCAGATGATCGGCTGATCTATCTCGTTTTCAACTACTGAAACATGCGGTTGTTATTCGTAGTAGTAAAGTCAATTTTGGGGGCTAAACGTTCTTTTCAGACTGTAAGGGAAATATTAAACATGTGTCTGGTGAAAATTATACTTGACTATTTGAATTATTCAGTTGTTATTTTTCAGCAGTAAAAGCAATTAAAGTACATGTTTGACTAAACTCTGACTTGTCTACTGAAATAGTGTTAACTCCATTTTAAAGTACTCAAGCCACAATTTGTTCAGTCACGAGTTTCAGTATTTTTTCAAAATGTCTGAAACAAAAAATATTACTCCTAATATTCATTAAGTAAGTCACTAATTTCAGAAAATACTAACTTTTCATGATTTAAAAATTAAACAAATGAAAATTGTTTAAACAATTGGAAAGTGTCTTAAACAAATAATATTACTCCCAATACTCATTCAATGGGTCATTTATTCCAAAAAACAATGACTTTTTTATTGTTAAAACAATTGAAAAATGTCTTAAGTTAGAATCTTTCCAAAAGCACACATTTACACGATCACAAACTTTTTACTGCTTATTATTCTGAAATGACTCCATTTTCTTAATTTATCTTCGCCATATTATATGTAATTCAGTCAAATCACAAGAGAAAAATAATGCTTTGAAATAGACTGAGAAATTTTGCTGATAAGTATTTAAATTCTCCATTGAATTAGTTTTACAAAGCTATTTCAATCCTCAGAAAGTCAAATCAAAATATTATTAGTTCATTACACCAGAATCAAGTTAAGAATAAAATAACAAACAGGTAATGCTTTTGAAAATAATTTAAATATACTGAACCAGGAGAGTAATTAATTCTTTCTTCGTTCAGTTTTCGAAGTGAAGAATTTAAACTCTTGTCAGCAGAATTTCTCAGTTTATTTCAGAGTTTTATTTTTTCCTCTTGTGATCTGACTGAAGTACATATAATACTATAATATGGCGAAGATAAATACAAAAAATTGAGTAATTTCACAATAATAAGCAGAAAGTTTGTAAACGTGCAAAAGTGTGCTTCTGGTGAGATTGACCCGTAAACAAAAAATATTATTCTCAAAATTCACTTGCTCTTTCATTAAACCCAAAAAATACTAACTTATCATATTTATAGAGAAAATAAAAATTTTAAATACACAGCAATTGTTTAAACAATTTAAAATTAGTTAGAAAATACTTTAAACTTTGTCAGTTACCGAATATAAATAACTCGTGTTCCAAAAATTCGCATTTTTAGCATGAATTTTGCATAAAACTACTATATTCCATTTTTTGGGGAATTTTCTGGGCACAATATAAAAGGGTTGAGGTGGTCAAAATTAAAGGTTATTTAATAGAAATTATTTGTTGAATATTCCTTAAGAAGAGACTGAACTTTAATTTCCAAAAAGTTAATAACAAGGAGTTACCTTTTCTATTTTGTTCAGAAAAATGAGCTTTTCTCATGTAAAATCCCATGTTATACGCAATTTCTTTTTTCGAAAAAAACACAAAATGGGGGTATCGCGTTTCTTTATCATAAAAAAATTTTTTGCAATGTATTTTTAGACTACCCTAATAGTTATTTGTCGAAATATTTCGTCGAATAATTGTTTCATTACTTGATTTATGACCTATTAGAAAGAATGTCTGACCAACTCTTGGTTTCTCTACTCAAAGTTGGTACCGTTTGCCAAGTGGTTAATATAAATTATAAACAATCAAGGATTTAAAAGTTGCCTGACCGAATTCAGCTTTTACTACTAGAAATCGTAATATACAATTCAGTAGTTAAAACCGTGTTTATTCAGCGAAAAACGTAAATACTGAAAAATAGAAAATTGTACATATTTTCAGATTTAATTTTCGTCGAGTTAAAGCACGAAGACATGTTTTTAATTAAAGAGCAGACACTGGGTTTTGGAAGTTTATGTGTGCAATTTCGTAAGTGACAACATGTCGTTCATTGCGACAACAATATGTTACCGGCATTTAAAAGGCGGTATACGAGGCAGAACAACGGAACGATTTGTGATACACGACAATGTACGGGAAAAGCCGTGGTTACAAGGGCTGGAGGGAAAGGGCGGGTGTCATGGCGGCGACCTGGAGCGAGTGATTTGTGTGACAGATCGGGGCCAGGGAGACTCTCGCTACAGCGACGCCAATATATTTCGCTTCCTACCCCATCCAGCTACCAACTGTTTCCCAATAACGGTCATCCATCCATATATTGGCGAGTACGCACAAACGGACGAGCTTTTCGAAATCAGTCGACAAGTCTCTGATAGGCTGGCCTATCCAACATATATCATGCACGTTGATTATGCTGCACTTTTTATTCAACACAGTTTCATAGAACTTTTATTTATACAACATTTATGAAAGAAATATAATATTTATTGTGTATAAAAATATAACATTTGTATAACAGTTTATATATTTAAAGAGTGTTAGCGCTGATGAAGAACCCAACTGGCGGATAGAAAATTTTACGGAAGTGACAAGAAACTGTGTAATATTTTTGCATTTGATTCAAACCGAAAAACAAAGCCGTTCATGGTCCTCATCGGTCTCTATTGAGTCGTGGAAAGAACAGCGGAAAAAATAAAGTTTGATTTTTTTGCAAAATAACATCAGGTAAATGTCCGAGTAATCGCCATACCGGTCCACAGTGGGGTGAAATCAAAAAACGAGGTCCAAAATGACATTTAGAACGCAATTATGCAACGATTTTAGATTTTTTTAAAATTCAGGACTAAATTCTTCATTGATTAGTGAGAGCCAATTTTTTTATAATTTAATTTTTCCAGAAAACATCATTAGCAATATAATTTCAACAAGATTAGAAGAAAAATTGATTTCTTTAAGCTTAAAAACGCCTAGAATGTGCATTTGTTTATATAATTTGTTTATAAAATAAACGAATTTTGATGAATGGCAAAACTTTTTCAGAAAACATCATTGGCAATAAAATTACAACAAGACTAGAAGAAAAAACGATTTTTTTCTGCCCATAAATGTCTGCGATGTACATTTGTTTATATAATTAGTTTATAGAATTAATTAATAACATCCTGTCTTAAATTTTAATGGCCAGGTATCATCCTAACGATAAAAGCAAGCAATTTCAGAGTAGAAATATACTTTGAAGGCGAATGATCCCTAATGTCGATTATTTGTTAATACAATTTGTTTATAACAATTAACTTTACAAGTTAACCATTTTTTTCCTTTCTTGTACCTCTGTGCATTGAATATAAGCGACGGTAAATATAAGAAAAAAATTTTTTACGTGATAAAAAATGAAATTCAAAAAATCGACATTTACTTTGCTATTTGTATTAACATAAAAATTAAACAAACAAAAAAATCAAAAATCTACTCTCATCAATTTTTGAAAACCTTAGTCCTGAATTTTTCCAAAACAAAAATCTAAAATCGGTGCACAATTACGTTCTAAATGTCATTTTGATCCTCGTTTTCTGATTTTACCCCACTGTGCGGTCCCAGCGATCGTCAAATTGTTACATAACCTAAAGAAATAACAATTAACAATCTTTAAAGAAGTAGCCTAAGTGCACCAATTATCAAGATGGAACCTATTGTCGATTACGAAGTTCAAGTTCTTGCAACTTTGTACTATTTTGGCGTGCAGATTTAATTTTTATGTTTCGGAGGCTTAATTTAGACTTACTTAATGAAATTTACTAATAAAAAAACATATTACAGTTTTAGGTTAAAGAAAACAACTGTTTACTCGACAAATGGTTCCCACCCAGTAATTGGTGTAATTACCCTAAACCCTATCTTGAGTCGAAATATGGGTTCTCCTTTAATCCACTAAGTTCTCTAACCATTAGAAACTTTAAGAGAATTCAATGAGGACTTCTTTCAATGTAATGCTATTTCAATCCCAGAAAATTTCAAATTTCCACTTCTGCATATTTTGAGGATAAAAAAATCTGTCCTGCCCCTTCGGGGGGGGGGGGCAGATTTCACCGGATTTTTAGCGATTTCTAAGAATTAATTTTTAGAATGTTACAAGTGTAACAGATTTTAAAGAATT
>JBAGKK010024521.1:6136-29891 GCA_037177015.1 Euceroptres primus | reverse complement strand
ATATTATATTTTATATTTATTATTTTTATATTATATTAAATTATTTACATGATTAATTTTATGAGTTTTTAAATTATAACTTGCACTCTCTGGTTAATTCCCTTAAACTATCTTTAGTGCCTAATCTGGTAGTAATTCCCATAACTTGTTTAACATAGATCGACTCTTTATTGGTCCACACCCAACTGAAGTCTACACATGACATACTGTAAATGTACTTGTGTCATTAAAAGCACCTACACTTTTTCATCGAGAATAGAATAAAAAGTTGTCGATGTTCACTGCACCGGAATGCAGTTTTCAGCGAATAAAACTGTAACACGTCGTGGCTTTCGAACGAGCTTTCTTTCGTTACATTTATATATGCAAGGCAACGGAGAGACAATCTATAAAAAAGGATCTTTAAAAGTAAAAAAAAAACATTTAAAAACTTTTAAAAGCAAAGTTTCTACTTTTTTATATCCTATTATCCAAATTGCAACTTTTTGCAATTATTTGCTACTTTTTTATATCCTATTATCCGAATTACAATTTCTTTGCACTGGAATTTTAATTTTAATTAATTTTTATGGGAAAAGAAATAGTGTTGTAAATTGTCATAAAAAATAATTGTTGGGAAAAGAAGTAGTGTTTTAAATTGTCATAAAAAAATAATTGTTGGGAAAAGAAGTAATGTTTTAAATTGTCATAAAAAAAATGATTGTTGGGAAAAGAAATAGTGTTGTAAATTGCCATGAAAAAATAAGTGTTGGGAAAAGAAATACTGTTCTAAATTGCCATAAAAAAATAATTGTTGGGAAAAAGAAATAGTGTTGTAAATTGCCATAAAAAAATAATAGTTGGGAAAAGAAATACTGTTGTAAATTGTCATAAAAAAAGTAATTGTTGGGAAAAAATAGCGTTGTAAATTGTCATAAAAAAAAATTATTAAATTTCGTAAGAAAATGAATTTTACACTAACATTTTTTCGAAAGAAATTTCTCATTCAATTTCCATAATCTGAGACTAATTTAAGATTTTTAAATTCTACATTACCAACGATGCTCTATTCTTTCATTATTCCGGACAGGCGTGGGTGGCGGTGATTTCCCGAACCTACGAGTTTCACCACTGGCAAGCGTGGGATTCCCCCTAGTACTATTATAATACATATACCTACAGATATTATTCGTATCGGCACGCACGCATTCTCTGTAACCTACGCGTCTACAGCTGCAGCTGCAATTCATCCGAGATGTCGATTAAATTTCACGGAGTCACAATCCGAGACATAAAATATTTAATACTAGTATAAATTCAAAATCCAAACGATCAACAAGTTCCGAATTGTAGAAACTATTCATTTTTAAATCAGGCACCAAAAAAAAGGTTTATTTTTGCTTCAGTTCTAAATAAATAACTGTAGAATAATTTCGAAATCATAGGATTCACCAATCAATTTGCAAATCATAGATTTGCAAACTATTTTATGAATAAGAAAAAGAATTTTTATCCTAGATTCCTGTTACCGACATCACCAGTATTCAGAAGTTTCAATAGGCTTTGATTTAGGTAACATTTCAAAACTTTGGGAGAAATTTGGACCATGGACAATTTAAAATATAATTTTTATATGGGCATATCTCAGGAACCTTTCACTATTGTGTCCCTCAAAGATATCTAGGTAATTTTAATAAACATCCAGGGTAGAAAACCTGGATGAGAACCTGGAAAACTCACCCTGGAAAACCTGGAATTTTCAGGGAATGTTTTTACACCTGGAAAACTCACCCTGGAAAATCTGGAATTTTCAGGGAATGTTTTTATACCTGGAAAAACCTGGAAACGTCAGGAATTTTTTTCAAAGTATTAATATTATTCGTAATAAACTCATGGCTTATTCCGATTTATATACTTCTTCCAATTTGAATTGATTACGAGGGGGAAAAAAAAGAAAAGCTTTGGAGATAAAAGCACTTGAAACAAAACGTAGGAAAATTCTGAAAGCACAAAAAGAAACCATCGCACTTGAAGAAAAAATTACAGAAATAAAAAATTTACCAGAACAGAATGCATTTAAGAAAATATTTAAATGCTGTATTCCTAATGTTATTTCTTTATAAACGTTGTTTCGTTCGTAAACAAAGAGAAATTATTTAATTTGACTGTGTTTTGTATTCTCTATTACACGTTCATGTAGATTTTGTCACAAAACACCATACGTACTCTTAGAGTATAATGCATTGAATAAACACGATAAAAACTTATTGCAACTCAAAATTTAAGTAATAATAGAGCATAAGGGCTAATCTAAACCAATATATATTCAGGCATCGATGTCTAATTTCATTTCAGTTTCATTTCACTTTTTTTTTGAAAACAAAATTCTTAAATAGTTTTTTTTTTCAAAATAAAAATTGAAACGCACCAGACATCGATTCCTTGATATATTCTTTATTATTTCCTCAAATTTCAACATTATATTTGCATTCCTCTGTGAATAATCCCGCTGAATATAAATAAAAAAACGGTCGGTAATTCGTCACATCATTGTATCAAAAACCTTTAAAAGTTCAAAAAATTGTACAAAGGCAATAAATTTCGATGTTGAAATATAATTTTTATTTACATTCGGCGTGTCTATTAAGAGAGAAATGAAAATATAATGCTGAAATTTTAGAAAATAATAAAAAACATACTTAGGCATCGATGTCTGCTTTCATTTCAATTTCGTTTCAATTTTTATTTTGAAAACAAAATTTTTAAATAGTTTTTTTTCAAAATAAAAATTGAAACGCACCAGACATCGATTCCTTGATATATTCCTTATTATTTTCTCAAATTTCAGCATTATATTTGCATTTTTCTGTGAATAAACCCGCTGAATATAAATAAAAAATCGGTCGATAATTCGTGACATCATTATGTATCAAATACCCTTAACAGTTCAAAAAATGTTTAAAAGGCAATAAATTTCGATGTTCAAATATAATTTTTATTTACATTCGGCGTGTTTATTAAGAGAGAAATGAAAATATAATGCTGAAATTTTAGAAAATAATAAAAAACATATTTAGGCATCGGTGTCTGGTTTCATTTCAGTTTAGTTTCAGTTTTTATTTTAAAAACAAAATTTTTAAATAGTTTTTTAAAAATAAAAATCGAAACGCACCAGACATCGATTCCTTGATATATTCCTTATTATTTCCTTAAATTTCAGCATTATATTTGCATTTCTCTGTGAATAAACCTACTGAATATAAATAAAAAATTGGTCGGTAATTCGTGACATCATTGTATCAAAAACCCTTAAAAGTTCAAAAAATGTTTGAAAGGTAATAAATTTCGATGTTGAAAAAAAAATATATTTTCCCCGTTTTAGGCAACCCGGTATCCTAAGACCTTTTAAAAATAAAAAAAGCTATGTAATTAGACACTAGATATTGATAAATTTTATTCGTAGCGTACTGTTTAAACATATTCTGAACATTTATGACATATTATTCAGGCAAAATTTATTATAAAACGCAAAATAAGCGTTAAATAAGGTCTAACATAACAAAGATTACGATCTTAATATTTATAAAAAGTTGTAAAATGACAAATGTTTTTCATCGCAGATCAATAATTTAGTGATATAAAGTATATAAAGCGATATAAAGTGACATAAAGATATTATATAAAGTGATATAAAGATATTATATAAAGAATAAAGAATATATTTTTAAAAATTTCTTGTACATGATCAAAAAACAATAAAGAGGTTAGGAAAGGTACTAATTGTGGCGGAAAATTTAAATATCTGACGTGTTTTTGGTGTACCGTCGGTAATTCATAGATAAAGCAGATTACGCTTTTATCAGCAGTTTTCGAGCCTAACCGGAGCCCGTCTTAGGAATTTCGCAAGTTTACGATTTTTAAAATATTTTTTTTAAACAGGATAAAAATTAATAAAACGTAAGTAACAATTGCAAAGTTTACGAAATTATCTATAAAAAAATAGCTTACTTCTTCAAATCATTAGAAGTTATTAAATCACAACTTCTAAAACAGGTAAAGTGTACAAAATGTACAAATGTAATTTGTACATTTGTACAAAATGTACAAATATAATTTGTACATTTGTACAAAATGTACAAATGTAATTTGTACATTTTGTAAAATTAATGTAAAAAAATAATTTGTACATTTTGTACAACTAATGTAAAAAAGTAATTTGTACATTTTGTACAACTAATGTAAAAAAATAATTTGTACATTTTGTACAACTAATGTACAAAAATAATTTTTCCTTTCTGTTTTCATTAATTTACTTCCAATACAAAAACAAACACTTTCAAAATAACTAGAATTCTGCTGAGAATTCTTCATACTTAAATGATGAACATAATGTTTTCATACAAAAATATTAAGAGTGTCCCGTCTTAGGAGGTAACCCGTTTTAGGCAACTTTCCCCTACTTAGTTGCTAACTTGTAGCAGGAAATTATAAATCGTTACAGTCGACCGTAACGGTCAAATTAAAAAATTAAAATTTCTTCAATGTGAAATTGCTGATTTACATGTCTCGAGTGACGTCACACAAGGAAACTGTCATATTTATGGTTACTTCAAAGATAATTTTTAGCGTCTTTTATTATATTTTTAACTAATTTTTAACTGTACAACTCATTAAATTTTCCGTAATTAATTACCTAATTAAGTAATATCCCTTCATAATTTTATTTTCATTTTCTAATCTTAAAATTTTCGTCAACCAACCTTTAAATACTTTTAAATACGAATAAAATAGCGGCAGATTTGTTTCTTTCTAAAAATCAATTTTTTTATTCTTTAATAACGATTTTAAGAAAATAGTTTTTGTCTTTAAGAAAATAGGTTTTATCCGTCCAACTGCAGAATATGATTTTCTAGTAATTTCTTTTCATAATTTTATTTTCATTTTTTAATCTTAAAATTTTCGTCAACCAACCTTCAAATGTTTTTAAATACGAATAAAATAGCGGCAGATTTGTTTCTTTCTTAAAATTAATTTTTTATTCTTTAATAACGATTTTAAGAAAATAGTTTTTATCTGTCCAACTGCAGAATATGATTTTCTAGTAATTTCCTTTCATAATTTTATTTTCATTTTCTAATCTTAAAATTTTCGTCAACCAACCTTCAAATGCTTTTAAATATGAATAAAACAGCGGCAGATTTGTTTCTTTCTAAAAATAAATTTTTCTATTCTTTAATAACGATTTTAAGAAAATAGTCTTTGTCTGTCCAACTGCAGAATATGATTTTCTAGAACTTATAGATAATATACAGAAATTCCCAGTGTTGCGCTTACAGAAATTTTGTCGTTTACTTTTTGACTCAAAAGTAAAAGATTTCTGAGATAAGCCCATATTTTAGGCATCAAAAACAAGTTGCAGATTCTTCTGGAATTCAGAACCTTTAAAATTTAGCACAGATTCGAACCAATTAAAGGTTCTGAATGCCAGAAGATTTTTAATTCTAGATTTCTGTTACCGATTTTGCCGACAAAAGCTGTAATTGGTTTAATTTAAAAACAGGTTTTGAATGTCGATAAAGTCGGTAAAAGGAATCTGAAAGCATTAAATTTTAAATTTGAGCTCTATAACCTAAAAAGTCTTCAAATTTAACTGATTATTTTATATATTATATTTTTTTTCTTTCTTGGATTTCAGTAATCGTAACCCTAAACCACAATCAAGTATCCATTCCAGAGGAGCCACAGCATGTCGTGAAATCCGATGCGATATCTGTATGAATCAGTAAGGTATCCTTGTGTAGCCCGACAATGAAGAGCACATAATGTACACAATATTTTTGATAAAATGAAAACTAAAATAAAACTTCAAATATTTATATTAAGACCGGAAACCTTACAATGAAGAGTATTTTCATCCACTGAAGAACTTTTAAGACGATCTTCTTTACAGGTATATTTTTTAGAAAAGGGTTTAAAGAAATTATACTCCTTTATCTTTTATTAAAAAAGTATACCTTATATTAAAGAAATCCCCTCTAAAACCTTATATTAAAGAAACCTCCTCTAAAACCTTATATTAAAGAAACCTCCTCTAAAACCTTATATTAAAGAAACCTCCTCTAAAAGATTTTGCAAAAAATAAAAGTGAAACTGCAAAAATGATCTCCAATGGATATTATTTTACCTCAGAGGTTAATTGGGAAGTAGAACTAAATTTAAAGCTCTATTGAAATTTCTTCTCTCTTTTTTTGTGTTATTGTAATTTTTGTTCTTTTTTTTTTGTTGCTTCATCCTAGGAGTGAATATCAGCTCACGGCAGTTCGCGTGCAGTCCACATTGGATTTTAGATCGGGGCCGTAAATCCCACATGCATGCCGCAAACGTGCGTTCGCCTTGGAGCATCGAATTCGTGATCAATGTCGTGAAAGCACCGAGATCGAGCGGGATTACTTTACTCCACGCATTTGTCCGTTTATATAAAAGCGTAGAGCCTTTCACAATGCATCAACTCGAGACATGGTGAAATTATGTACTCGAGAAAGGGTTCGGCCTTGAATCTTTAAAGCAACAAAGTAGAGAAGACAGATGAGAAACGAATTGCGAAAAGTCGGTCATTTTCAGTTAATTCGCTTTTTATTACAAGGTACTTTTATTTCAGAAATTTTATTCAGGGTATGATTTAAAATATTCAAACCATATTAAAATATGTTTGGGTTAAATCATATTAAAATATGTTTGGGTTAAGTCATATTAAAATATGATTGGATTAAATCATATTAAAATATGATTGGGTTGAATCATATTAAAATATGATATAACCCAGATTTTTCAAACCAGAAATTGATGAAATTTCTAAGAAAATAAATAAGTTAAATAAAAGTCTAACAAGTTTTAGCTGTTATTAACGATCAGTAATAAAGAATCTTGCACGCCTTGGACGAATTTTTTGATTAAAGGTAAAGGAGTATAATTTCTTCATGGAGTAAGGCCACTCCAGGTCCCAGGAAAAAAGGCTAAATTCGGGAATTTTTTTCAGGAGTATAATAAAAACAGACGAAAGTTTAGTTAAAGTACTTTATTAAACAAATATTTAGGTATAAAAATATTTTATTTTTATTTTTAATTGAATATAGCGGCTTCATAATCCAAAACTGCAAGACACCTTGCAATTTAAAAATACCGGTTTTTTTTTTTGAAAAATGGTGCACATTTGAAAAAATTTTCATTTCTTCACCCAAAAATTTCATGAAAAATTGTTTTTAAAAAATAAAAATTATAACTTATCGCAAAATCCTAAGAAATCCACTAGATAGTGTATCAGAAAAGTTACTCCCAAAATTTCGAGCGAATCGATAAAGATTTGTGACAGCTATCATTTTGCCCGATTTAAAAAATACGGTTTTGAGAAAAACGCATTTGAAAAGTTGAGTAACATTCTACAGTAGAAAATGTCATTATACCTTTAATCTGCGATGTCTGCACCATAAAATTGGCTTTCCACATAGATATTCTTCTCTTCCTTCTGGTTGATTTTAAAGCAAGCCGAGATGGTTTTGCAGCATCAAATTAATTAATTCCAAAGGTCCAAAAGCGGTCGGAGTGCGCAGCGAGGTGCCTCGGCAAACCTTCGCAAACGACCTGCTTAAAATTGTTCCCGGTTATGTAACAATTTTTTTCTTATTCTTAAGGCTTCAAAGTAACATATTAGCCAAAAAAATTCTATTTTTTGACATTTCCGGAGTGGCCTTACCCCTTAAACCCTTTTCTGAAGAATATATCTGTAAAGAAGATCGTCTTAAAAGTTCTTCAGTGGATGAAAATACTCTTCATTATTTCGCCGCACTGTACAAACGAATTACGCACGCGTTCACGTACCAGAGTACTCGATAAAAATCCGATCGGTCTGTAGCGCGCCTTTAATTTTTTTGCAGCGCACTCTCCTGCGCGGAAACGATCTTGGTCAAGAGAAAACCGAATCCGGTTAAAGTCTTTCATCCCATATGCTCGTTCAATGACCAATAAACAATTTTTTATAACCTTTTATTTTTAGATGCCTCAAAATCTAAAACTGCCCTTTAGCTGTTTGAATTTCCCGCCAATTGAAAGGCGCAAAATTCAAATCTTAAATAATGTAATTTACAACCAGCTATAAAACAAATCCAGCTATAAAACCAATTCAGCTATAAAACCAATCCAGCTATAAAATAAATCCAGCTATAAAAGCTTGAAATTTTCGTAGAGGTCATTGTTTTCTCGAAGAGTTAAAATAATCAAAACATCCGGAAGGACCGATTTAACTTTCCTGTCGTACCGGTATATTACTACGCATTCTTTTTCCTTGCAACTCTAACGAAAAAGAAGAGGCAAACTGGAAGTGAATCCAGAAAGCCCCTTGCTCGAGTTCCTTGGGCATAAATATATAGCGGGGCCTGATTCCGGGTCCGTTCATGCAGAATGGTAGCTGGTCAGGGCCCGCAAGATCGCCGGCTCGAGATACGACCTCAGAGATCGGGGTCATTTCGGGACGGACCCAAGGTTTCTCTTCTTCTTTTCTTCCTCTTTCATTTTCTCTTCTTACTTCTTCGCCCTTGGGTGAAAAAGATCAGGGCCGAAGGGATCCAGCCCAAATGTTTTTTAAGAATTTATGCTTTAAAATCTAGAAGTGCTTCTAGTTAATACTTATCAGTCTCTAAAAATTCTTAAAAGACGTTTTCATTATCTGACAGATTCGAGTGAAGGTCCTTGGATCCAGCTGAATCATTTCTACCTTGGAGGTGTGATTCTAAGTCCCAGAAACTCGAGAAACAGTTCTAATTACTCGATTTATCTGTATCAAGTTTCTTTAAATTTGTTTAACCCAATTTCTATCACACAAGATAAATTTTTAAGCATATAAACTTGGGAATGAAAGCCAAAGGATGACTACCTCTTCATACAGTTGCCTATAGCAACTTAGGAATGGAAGCTAAGGGGTGTCTCTCTTGATATAGCTGCTTATTTTTGGTAGCGCAGTCTACAATCATCTCTGGAATTTGTCCTAATTACCTGATTTATCTGTATACAGATTAACTGAATTCCTTGGACCGAGTAGAATAATTTGCTACCTTACCAGATCAATTTTGAGCCATAGGAACTTAGGAATCGAAGCTAAAGGGTGCCTACCTCTTCCTATAGTTGCCTATCTCTAGTAATGCAGTCTTCAATCATCTCTAGCGACTTTTCTAATTACGTGATTTATCTGTATACAGTTTTACTGAATTCCTTAAATCTATTGTAATGATTTTCTACCCAACGAGATTAATTTTGAGCCATCGGAACTTGGAAATAAAAGCTAAAGGGTGTCTACATCTGCCTTCAGCTGTTTATCATTAGTAGCGCAGTCTTTAAATACTTCATATGATTGTTTTAACCATTTGATTTGCTTGAATAAAGTTTCACTGTAATTATTGAACCCAAAAGAATAATTTTCTAGCCTGTAAGTTCAATTTTGAGGCATAGAAACTTGAGATTGAAAGTTAAAGGGTGTCAACCTCTTGATATAGTTGCCTATTTCCAGTAGCGCAGTCTTCAATCATTTTTGACTTTTCTAATTAACGGATTTATCTGTATACAGTTTCACTTAATTCCTTGAACCCAGTAGAATGATGTTGCACCCGACAAGATAAATTTTGAGCAATTAGAACTTGGGAATGGCAACTAGAAGACGTCTACCTCTATTTATAGCTGTTTATCATTGGTATTAAATTGGTTTATCATTGGTTTTAAACACCTCTTGGGACTGTTCTCACAACCTGATTTGTCTAAATAACGCTTCTTTGTAATTCTTGAATCTAACAGAATCATTTTCTAGCCTTCAAGTTCAGTTTTGAGTCATAAGAACTTGGAAATGAAAGCTAAAAGGTGTCGGCTTCTTGATATAGCTGCCTATTTCTTGTAGCGCTGTCTTCAATCATCTCTGGGGACTGTTCTAATTACTCGATTTATCTGCATAAAGTTTTACAGAATTCCTTGGACCCAGTATAATGATTTGCTACTCTACAGGATCCATTTCACACCATAGGAACTTGGGAATCAAAGCTAAAGGGCGTCTACCTCTTTCTATAGCTGTCTATCTCCGGTAGCGCAGTCTTTAATCATATCTGGCGTCTGTTCTAATCATTCGATTTATCTCTATACAGTTTTATTGAATTCCGTGAACCCAACAGAATGATTTTCTATCCTACAAGATCAATTTCACATCATAGGAACTTGAGAATGGAAGCTAAAAACGTCTACCTCTGCACACAGCCGTCTATCTCTTCCTAGCAGTCTTGAAACATTTCCTCTAACAATTCTTTCATCCTATCCAATTGGATCAAAGTTCACTCGATTCCTTGAACCCCTCAGAATCAATGCTTTTTACAGAAACTTCACCACAACCAATGAAGTGATGAAGAATAAGGAAAAGGGGAAAACGCACGGCTGACCATGGTCAACGCGAGTGGGGGGTCTTGCCAAGAAACAGAAGCCCAAGAAAAAGAGGGGGAAGGGGAAGGCACTGCGAGAGGTCAGTTTTTGTACCCTTTCGTTCTTCGTTGGACAGTCGCGACGCGTGACGTGCCTGCAGATGCAACAAACGGATAAATTCTAGTTGCCGATTGGAAAACTGAGAAAAGGAAACGAGAAAAGGAAGATAAGGAACAAGTTGATGGAAGCTGCGGAGCGGGGAGCGACTGTATCAAGGGTGATTGGGGGGAAGTGACTTGATAGAAAGAACGACCAAATGAACGCATTTCGCGGCACCGGAGATCGCAACCACGCCCTATCAGCCTTCCCTCGACTTGCACGGCTTCGGACATACCGATGCGTACGCGTGCACTCACACATTTTGTTTAATGGTGTGGTCAGCACACACGCCAGCTTAACAGTGGCGTAGACAGTAGAAAAAGATGTGATGACTTCAAATTTTAAATTTTTCCTGTCCCCCAAGGGTCAGACTAAACCTTCTTTAGGATCTTCTTCCATCTTCTTCCTTCTTCAATTTATCTGATGCACAACTCATTTGTTAGCCCTAAATTCGTACCTAATCATTATTTTTAGCATCTAAGTAGGGAAATCAAAACGTCAAGGTGTGAGCATTTCGTTAACTGTGTGAAAAAAATTTAAGTTATAAGAGGATTGAAGTGGTGAGATCTAAAAGAGAAAAGTGATTGTTCTTGGAAGCATCAAACTGTTTAATTTTTTTTTGCAAGCAACAATGAAAGAAAAGGAGAGAGATAGATCGGGTTAAACTTGGGAGAGTCTTTCTCTGGACAGCGACCCACGCTTCGCCTCCTCAACATTGACCGAGCGCACCATTTATTAGAATGAAAACGTCATTATCGGCCGTCCGTAACGAATGCGCTGATCGTGTTGCCACTTAACAGTTGTCCAATCTTGGAGAGGCTCGATGGTAACGGCTCATCGATATATAAGCTCGTAAAACATAACTGAAGGCCTTTACTTTGTCGATTATTGATTTATATTTCCTTTTTCAATTCACTTCTTACTATTCAAGTGATTGTTACTTAAAATTCGAGTAAATGGAATAAAGGGCTTTCCCGCCATAGATTCTTAACTGCCAATGTATTTGGAGGTTAGGTTGACTGTTACTCTAACCTCAAAATACTTTTGAGTTTTTTCAGTTGTGACGTCAAAATAAAATGGCCGAATAGTGAGAGGAAAACATTGCATTGTATCCATTGTACTGCAGGGGCAGATTGGGGGTCAAAGGGCCCCGAAATTGCATCATTTGTTGCATAATTGAGTGTTGATAAGTGTTGAGGAAAATGTTTTCCGGGGGCCCACCGGGCATTTTCCCGAGTATTGCAAGTATTGCAAGCGTACCGGCAGTAACATTATTGATCTTGAAACGTATTTTACAATGTCTCATGGTTACTACACATCAAACCAATTAAAATTATATAAAAGTTTAGATGCTTTTAAATATTACGAAGCAGGATTTGTTGAAAAAGTGGAATGTAAACAGGTGAATGAAAGTTTTCTTGTTTGGGGTGAGGTTATAGTATTTGTACTTTCACTTTTTTCGCTTACAATTAGAAAAAATATTGCATGAAGAGGTTTTTATTAATATAATAGTATATTTTTTATTACGAATTAATATTTAAGTTGTTAAATAATAATTAATATTTAGCCTTTCTAATAAATGGTAAATGAAGTTTTAAGCCTCTTATGCCGCTGAAGTGCAGATCATCTGTTTAATGCTGATCCAATGTTGTAACCTAAATTGGTACATGGAACCTAATCCGGATTGTTTTTGTTTGTAAGATCAGCTGGATGTCTTTAAAAAATAATTAATGTACGATACGAACTTCATGCTATAATTCAAATGTAATTATTCTTTAAATTTCACTCAAGAAATCAAAATTCTCATAAATTACTTTATAAACTTCAAAATTCATATTATTATTTAATAATAAACACCGAATTTAATGATAATTCAATATAACTTTAGTCTATATAAAAAACATTTAATTTTAATTTCAATTTAATGATAATTCAATATAACTTTAGTGTATATAAAAAAAAACATTTTCAAAGTATGAGTACATAACCTCAAACTAGAGAACCTAGAAATACATATTTTCCGCCTCTTAAATTGAAATACATTTTTTGACAGTGCGTGAAATGCGTTTTTACGCACTCATATGGGTGTGAAAACGCATTTTTTACGCACACTGTGTCAAAAAATATCATATGCAACTCGTGCGTACGACTTGTGATGATCGCGGGTGTAAAACCGTATTTTACGCACATGTTGCATAATATACTATTTCTTTATGAAAATTTGATAAAATTATAATTTTATTTCTGTCTTATTTCTCAATAGCTTTACATTGTTCAAGAATATAGTGCCAATAAAAGTATACATGAATAGGGGACAGCAGTTCGCAGGGAGTCAGAATTTATCAAATTCGAGTTGCCATAATAAGGCTTTGTGTTAATTAAATAAAAAAGTGAGTATTGTTTGCTAAGTACTTCAAAGAAATATTAATTTAAATGAATAAGAATTGGCTGTTAATAATTTGTAGTTATGAAATTTCGACGATGTCTGCTACTAGGTGGTAGAAAAGGAGTTACCATACTTTATATTTATCAAAAAGAGCGTTAAAAAAGAACTGAAGTAATTCGAGCTTTTTATATAAATTTTCTAAAAGTTTTAAAGTATACTTTTAAGTTGACTTACTGAATGTTCAGGACATTAATTCTTGATATATTCATTCCTTTGACAACTGCTAATTTCAGTTATAAAAAAATTCCACATAACCTCTAAATAACACTTTACGTTTTTAAGTTTTTAAAACAAAATAAATTTAATAAAAACTTTATTGAAATACGTAAAAATTCTAAAAATACAGACAGCTGATGATAGAAATTCATTCCACTGAATAATTATTGAATAATTTCAAACGAATGACAGAAATTCATTCCACTGAATAATTTTATTGAATAATTTCAAACGATTTTCTGTGCACCATGAACATCTGTAGACCACTTTTTGCTACTTTAATTTTAAAATATTTACCGAAAACATTTAAACATTTCCCGAAAGGAAATGATCTGAACAAATTCTTGCACTGTTTAATTGCGATTCACTTAAACTGCCGCGTCTTATCGCGTTTATCCATACTTCTTGTCTATTTTTCGATAGCTCAATTAGTTTTTCAAGACTATACATGCCGCCTGGCCTTTCAGGTTTTTTGCTTGTTTCACTTATAACTTCGGGTATTCTGTGGAAAGAAATTTCCAGATTTTTCACTACATTTTTCATACGACCCACAATGTAACAAGAACCCACAATTGTTTTATAAAAGCTGCACAAATCTGAATTTAAATTCAAAAAGCAGTGTTTTCACATGCAAAACGAGCTCAGTCCTCTCAGTATTCGGCCATTTTGAATTTCTAAGACTTAATAGAAAGCCTTATTACCAATCTTTTGCGCAAACTCGACGCGGGAAATTCAAATTCTAGATAAGTTAAAAATACAAAAAAGATAATCATTTAAAGAAAGAAACATTATGGAACGATTTTTTAGGAATTATTGAGACTTCTTAAGTTTTCAATTCCCATTCGAGTTGATTCAATGAAATCGAAGTATCGTTGTCGCGACTGAGTCTCTTGCCATAATAGGCAGGAAAAATGCCTACCGGGGACATAACAGGGCGAGTATAGAGAAACAGTCAATTCGCTGAACTGGCTCTCTGGTGGAATAGGACGCACCTCTCGAATGCCTAAGTTACTGTTTTTCCCTCGTGTGACCAAGTCTGCCCACAGGACACCGAGGCGAGTATCGAGAAGCATCCTCCTCGTTCCGACAGTGTGCGATTCCTCACGTGCCAGCACGAAGAAACTTATATGTCAACTTGAAACGACTCTGCAATTACGGGGGAGAGCCTCGCCACAATTTTTACCAACATTTTTTTGTCACCTGACTGTCCCAAATGTCTTTTGTCGAGAGACAACTACTGTCTCGAAAGAGAACGATCGTCTAGATTGTTTTTTGGAATGACTGATTGGTCCAAATGTGTAAATAATTAACTGGTACAATTTTTCAAAAGATTTTTAGGAGATTTGCAGCATATTTAAATAGACAATTGTTGAGAAATCCTTTTGCCGAGTCTGACTGAAATCATTTGCACTATCCATTTCATTTGTGAAATTTAGCATCCTTTGAAATTTGAGTATCCAAAAAAATTAATAAGGGATAAAAAAAAGATGATAAAAACAATAATCTGACATGTAAAACACCTGCAATGTTACATCATACGTAGCATTCGAGGCGTGGCACTGTCAAACGTTTCAAGCCACACTTTTAGACCTTTTTATTTCCTTCTGAAACGTATTAGCCTTGGTCTCTACTCAGAAAGAAATGCAAGTAATCGTTAAGGTACTCATAATAAATAAAGAGAAAGGAATATTATGGAGATATGACTGATATTTCTTCAATTCTTGTAACAAAGCTGACTGTCATTCCAAAGATTGTTAAAAAAAGTTGAAAAAATGTTTTAAAAAACACTTTTCAAGGACAGATTAAAATACAACAAATGCTGGACAATTTGATAGAAATATAAAATCATTAGATATTCATTCAATTTTTTCATCAAGGTTTTATATAATTTTAAAAATAATTTGTAAATCCAAGTTGTAAATCCAATATAATATGTAAGATTATTTGTAAATCCAAGTGTTTAAAAAAACACTTTTCAAGGATAGATTAAAATTCAACGAATGCTGGACAATTTGATAGAAATATAAAATCATTAGATATTCCTTCAATTTTTCCATCAAGGTTTAATATAATTTGTAATATAATATGTAAATCCAATATAATTTGTAAGATAATTTGTAAATCCAAGTGTTTAAAAAAAATACTTTTCAGGGACAGATTAAAATTCAACGAATGCTAGACAATTTGATAGAAATATAAAATCATTAGATATTCATTCAATTTTTCCATCAAGGTTTAATATAATTTGTAAATCCAAGTTGTAAATCCAATATAATTTGTAAGATAATTTGTAAATCGAAGTGTTTAAAAAAAACCCTTTTCAAGGATAGATTAAAATTCAACAAATGCTGGACAATTCGATAGAAATATAAAATCATTAGATATTCCTTAAATTTTTCCATCAAGGTTTAATATAATTTGTAAGATAATTTGTAAATCCAAGTTATAAATCCAATATAATATGTAAGATTATTTGTAAATCCAAGTGTTTAAAAAAACACTTTTCAAGGATAGATTAAAATTCAACGAATGCTGGACAATTTGATAGAAATATAAAATCATTAGATATTCCTTCAATTTTTCCATCAAGGTTTAATATAATTTGTAAGATAATTTGTAAATCCAAGTTGTAAATCCAATATAATTTGTAAGATAATTTGTAAATCCAAGTGTTTAAAAAAACACTTTTCAAGGATAGATTAAAATTTAACGAATGCTGGACAATTCGATAGAAATATAAAATCATTAGATATTCATTCAATTTTTCCATCAAGGTTTAATATAATTTGTAAGATAATTTGTAAATCCAAGTTGTAAATCCAATATAATATGTAAGATTATTTGTCAATCCAAGTGTTTAAAAAAACACTTTTCGAAGATAGATTAAAATACAACAAATGCTGGACAATTTGATAGAAATATAAAATCATTAGATATTCATTCAATTTTTCCATCAAGGTTTAATATAATTGGTAAGATAATTTGTAAATCCAAGTTGTAAATCCAATATAATTTGTAAGATAATTTGTAAATCCAAGTTGTAAATCCAATATAATGTGTAAGATTATTTGTCAATCCAAGTGTTTAAAAAAACACTTTTCGAGGATAGATTAAAATTCAACGAATCCTGGACAATTTGATAGAAATATAAAATCATTAG
Source organism: Euceroptres primus (assembly GCA_037177015.1). Lineage (NCBI taxonomy): Eukaryota > Metazoa > Arthropoda > Insecta > Hymenoptera > Figitidae > Euceroptres > Euceroptres primus. The sequence goes on along the minus strand of JBAGKK010024521.1, from coordinate 13,485 downwards.
ATATTCATTCAATTTTTTCCATCAAGGTTTAATATAATTTGTAAGATAATTTGTAAATCCAAGTTGTAAATCCAATATAATTTGTAAGAAAATTTGTAAATCCAAGTGTTTAAAAAAACACTTTTCAAGGGTAGATTAAAATTCAACGAATGCTGGACAATTTGATAGTAATATAAAATCATTAGATATTCATTCAATTTTTCCATCAAGGTTTATTATAATTTGTAGGGTTCAACGTAATTTATAAAGTTTAAATTAATATCTACATTTGAAAATTTGTTATTATTTGCTGACTGAGCATATTATCAGCGAAAATAAAATATCGCTATAAAATCTTAGCTATAAAATATCCTTATCTTATCCGAGTTGAATTGAAGTATGCGACGCTGCAACTCTGTTTAACCTAGCGTATTAAATATACTTAGTACGCATTCTTATTTTACAAGACTATCGCAAATGTATTTTTATTCGCTATCCGAATTGATAAGGAACGATATTTCATTTTGATCATGACACTAATGGCAATAATTAGAATTAGGAAAAAATCAGACACAGTTACGTCGAGATTTGATCCTTGATAATACGATAATATGGTCAGTAAATTTCGATAGAGTGGGTCAAATCTGATGAATGTGAAACAATTTCAGGCTGAAACAATTTCACACTGAAAATGAGTGATTGTGATACAAAAAATTTGATTTATAATTGGAGAAATCATACTTACACGAAGAATCTGACAGGCCCAAAATTAGTATCTTTTTAAGTTTGGTAAGTCAAAATTATTGATTGATAAATTTCCGCCGGAAGTAATTATTAATTTGAGTCTATAGGAATAATTAGAAAACTAAAAACTGTAGAAGTTTTCAAATGTTGGCGCCACCAATTTTAAGAGTTTCAATTAGGATCTACAAAAAGATCCGAAAGATCCAAATTTTACTGGTTACTATTTTCTATCTAAGTTAAAAACTTTCAATTGAAATAAAGTTGATTTTTAAAACTTGATCATAAAATTACGACACACGAAAAATATTCCTCAGTTAAATTAACACTCCAACAAGAAAAAAAACATCTTATTTTCAATATGAACCATGAGATGAAGCTATTTTTGACCTTTCTCACAAGTGGTGAAATTTCCTTCCCAATTTTTAAAGAAACCTTATAAAGTGCCCAGTTTCTGTACAATAATGTAACTATCCAGATATCCTCGCACAGAAAATAAAATAATTCGAAATAAAAACTCTATTTCTCGCTCGTGATCGATCGATATTAAATTTGATCTTCACCACTCGAATTTCCCGCTACGATACCGCAATCAACCGCTTGGGTTTTGTACGCGTCTTCGGTGGTTTGAGCAGGACAATTTGTGGTTATCGGCAGCGTGCACAGTTGCACACACATTTACACACATATTTTGAACCGAGGATCATTGACGAGTGCGTGAATCAGATGGCACACGCATGTCAGTCGGTTACAACGACTTCGAATCATGCACAGTGCTCAAACACAAGTGAAGTGTGGTAAAGAGTGTGCAATGCTTGTGCATTCGCTTGTGGCGAAGAACGAGGTGAAAGAATGTCAAATGATGATTGGTCATCGCGGTGGCCAATGGATCCCCTTCTTCTTGATTCTACGAGCTTGTAGGAAGGCGCACTTCTCGTCTCGGCGCCGCCTCTTGATACAATCTTATCGAACAACTATGTTCCATTCTTGGATTTTTATTTTACTGAAGGAAGTAATTTTTAAAAAAATTCTGCACAAAAAAAGTACCACAGAAAAAAATCTGTATTGATCGATTGATCAGAAGATGAACTGAAGAAGTGACTGTCCAACCAAAAGATATTTGGTATCTAAAAATGCTTTTATACAATTGTTCAAAATCAATGAGCTTATTTGAATTGGAAAGCTTCCAACTGTGTGCTATCAACCTGGAAAGTCTTCAACTGCATGCTATCATTTCTGAAAGCCTTCACTAGTATGCTATCAATCTGGAAAGCTTCCACCTGTATGCTATCAATTTGGAAAGCTTCCACCTGTATGCTATCAATTTGGAAAGCTACCAACTGTATGCCATCAATCTGGAAAGCTTCAAAACATAAAAGCTTTCCTCTTGGAAATGTTGGTAGTTTTCCAATTGTATGCTATCAATCTGGAAAGCTTCCAAACATAAAAGCCTCCACCAGTATGCTTTCAATCTGAAAGGTCTTCAACTGCATGCTATCATTCTTGAAAGCCTCCACTAGTATGCTATCAATCTGGAAAGCTTCCACATGTATGCTATCAATCTGGAAATCTTCCACCTGTAAGCTATCAATCTGGAAAGCTTTCAACTGTATGCCATCAATCTAGAAAACTTCCAAACATAAAAGCTCTCCCCTTGGAACTATTGGTAGTTTTCCAACTATATGCTATCAATCTGGAAAGCTTCAAAACATAAAAGACACCACCAGTATGCTATCAATCTGGAAAGTCTTCAACTGCATGCTATCATTTCTGAAAGCCTTCACCAGTATGCTATCAATCTGGAAAGCTTCCACCTGTTTGCTATCAATTTGGAAAGCTTCCACCTGTATGCTATCAATCTGGAAAGCTTCCAACTGTATGCCATCAATCTGGAAAGCTTCCAAGCATAAAAGCTTTCCTTTTGGAAATGTTGGTAGTTTTCCAATTGTATGGTATCAATCTGGAAAGCTTCCAAACATAAAAGCCTCCACCAGTATGCTTTCAATCTGAAAGGTCTTCAACTGCATGCTATCATTCTTGAAAGCCTCCACCAGTATGCTATCAATCTGGAAAGCTTCCACCTGTATGCTATCAATCTGGAAATCTTCCACCTGTAAGCTTTCAATCTGGCAAGCTTCCAACTGTATGCCATCAATCTAGAAAGCGTCCAAACATAAAAGCTCTCCCCTTAGAAATATTGGTAGTTTTCCAACTGTATGCTATCAATCTGGAAAGCTTCTAAACATACAAGACTCCACCAGTATGCTATCAATCTAGAAAGTCTTCAACTGCATGCTATCATTTCTGAAAGCCTTCACCAGTATGCTATCAATCTGGAAAGCTTCCACCTGTTTGCTATCAATTTGGAAAGCTTCCACCTGTATGCTATCAATCTGGAAAGCTTCCAACTGTATGCCATCAATCTGGAAAGCTTCCAAGCATAAAAGCTTTGCACTTGGAAATTTTGGAAGTTTTCCAACTGTATGTTATCAATCTCGAAAGCTTCCAAACATAAAAGCTTCCCTCTTGGAAATATTGGTAGTTTTCCAAATGCATGCCATCAATCTAGAAAGCTTCCAAACATAAAAGCTTTCCACTTAGAAATGTTGGTAGTTTTCCAACTGTATGCTATCAATATGAAAAGCTTCCAAACATAAAAGCTTTCCTCTTGGAAATGTTGGTAGTTTTCCAATTGTATGCTATCAATCTGCAAAGCTTCCAAACATAAAAACCTCCACCAGTATGCTATCAATCTGGAAAGCATCCACCTGTATGCTATCAATCTGGAAATCTTCCACCTGCAAGTTATCAATCTGGAAAGCTTCAAACTGTATGCCATCAATCTAGAAAGCTTCCAAACATAAAAGCTCTCCCCTTGGAACTATTGGTAGTTTTCCAACTGTGTGCTATCAATCTGGAAAGCTTCTAAACATAAAGGCCTCCACCAGTATGCTATCAATCTGGAAAGTCTTCAACTGCATGCTATCATTCCTGAAAGCCTTCACCAGTATGCTATCAATCTGGAAAGCTTCCACCTGTATGCTATCAATTTGGAAAGCTTCTACATGTATGCTATCAATCTGGAAAGCTTCCAACTGTATGCTATCAATCTGGAAAGCTTTCAAACATAAAAGCTTTCTTCTTGGAACTATTGGTAATTTTTCAACTGTATGCTATCAATCTGGAAAGCTTCCAAACATAAAAGCTTTCTCTTTGGAAATATTGTTAGTTTTCCAACTGTATGCTATCAATTTGGAAAGCTTCCAAACATAAAAGCCTCCACCAGTATGCTATCAACCTGGAAAGCTTCTAACTGTATGCCATCAATCTGGAAAACTTCCACACATAAAAGTTGTCCTCTTGAAAATATTGCTAGTTTTCCAACTGTATGCTATCCATTTAAAAAATTTCCAAATATAAAAGCTTTCTACTTGGAAATGTTGGTAATTTTCCAACTGTATGCTATCAACCTGGAAAGTCTTTAACTGCATGCTATCATTTCTGAAAGCCTTCACCAGTGTGCTATTATTCTGGAAAGCTTCCACCTGAATGCTATCAATCTGGAAAGCTTCCAACTCTATGCCCTGAATCTCGAAAGCTTCTAAACATAAAAGCTTTCCACTTGGAAATGTTGGTAGTTTTCCAACTGTATGCTGTCAATCCGGAAAGCTTTCAAACATAAAAGCTTTCCACTTGGAAATGGTGGTAGTTTTCCAACTGTATGCTGTCAATCCGGAAAGCTTTCAAACATAAAAGCTTTGCACTTGTAAATGTTGGTAGTTTTTAACTGCATGCTATCAGTCTGGAAATCTTCCAGACACAAAAGGTTTCCACCTGAAAATGTTGGTAGATTTCCAACTTCTTTAACTGCATGCTATCATTACGAAGAGCCTCCAACTGTATGCTATTATTCTGGAAAGCTTCCACCTGAATGCTGTCAATCTGGAAAGCTTCCAAACATAAAAGCTTTCCACTTAGAAATATTGGTAGTTTTCCAACTGTATGCTATCAATATGGAAAGCTTTCAAACATAAAACCTTTCCCTTTGGAAATATTGGTAGTTTCCCAATTCAAGAGCTTTCAACCGTAAAAGCATTCAGAACGTTTTCAACTATAGAAAAGTTTAATTTATAAAGCTTTCAACTATAAAATCATTCAATTTTAAAATCATTTATGAATGTCGCTCCAACATTATTAACTGCACTTAGACAATATCATTTCTAAAGTTATCAAATCACTTAAATCATAAAACACCCTTTAAATTTAGAAACTTCAAATTGAAAATCCTTTAAAATTATTGCACAAAGAAATATTTGTTCAATACGTTTGTTCAATATTTGTTCATAAGTCACTTCCACTATTCCCTACATTTTATCTCTCCTATTTTCTCCCCATTTTCACAGAGGGTGAATAATACAGTGAATTTTCTTTCATTATCGAATAAAGTTTGTCTCGAGCATATTCTGCATTGGGTGTGTTGGAATTTATAAATGCGTTTAGGCGTCGTTGTAAACGACGTCATATAAGCGTCTCGATGTATACTGTCACCGGACACGAAGAATATAATGGCCCTTTTGCTGCATCCAGCTTCAATGCCAGGACATCAGGATGGCCAAAGACCCGAGAATATGTCCCTGTGGATCTTTCTATGTGTGTTTTATGTGTGTATATTGCTTCTCACAAGCAAGAGGGCTATCGGTAATTATTTATCGGCCGATCCAGAATGACCGTCACGTACAGAGAGCCAATCGTCTCTCCGCTCTCTGGTATCAGAGATTCAGCATTCGGAGTCTCAAAGTACAGAATGCAGGGTTGATGTGCAGTCTGCACTTCGCAAGATTGCAGCATTGAACAACTTTTTCTACATACCGACATGAGTTTTGTTTTTCTGATGGAACTACTTTTTGTGGAACTCAAGAATTTTTTCCATTTTTGGTAGTATCATATAGTTTAAGATGAGATTTTATATCCAGACGAGGAATACTTTTTATTGAGTCTAACGACATTTCACTGAAGAAATAAAAAGCTCCACCTTTATTCTTTTCATTTTTTCCTTTGTATTTAAGATTATCAAACCGACTTATGGAAGAGTTATGGTTTCTTTGGTATAATTAAAATATTTAAATTTTCTGTTTAACCGGACGCTATTTTCTTCAATATTTTAAAGCAAAAAAAAAATATATATGTATTTTTTTTGAAAGCACTTTCTCACTGTAAATTCTAAGGTAGAATTTTGATCTCCGATTGGATCAATCAAAGCTGCAGCGCTTTAATCACTCGGTTCATAAAAAATCCACAATCGATCAATTTCAACTGACAGTTGACACGAACCAACGTGAAGTTATGCACTAAAGGATTTTTTAATCTCACATTAATCTCGAAATAATCGGCAACACTTTTTTAATACATACCGTATTTACTGTGCCAATATCAATACAAATATTTTCTTTCAACTTTTTCTTTACGATAAATTTTCTTTGTTTCTCTTTTTGTTTTGGTACATTATTGAAACTTTATTCGTAATAATACTTTTCTGTCAGGAAAATTTGTCTAAAAGTCAGGGAAATGTCGGAAATTGAAAAATTTAATCTTGTGACCACCCTGGTGTAGTAAATTTTCTAATTTAATTATATTTAATAATATAATTAATAAATCTAAAATACTTTGATCTTATTTATAGAATTCTTCAATTTCTAATTCTAACCCTGAAATGTCAAAATATTTTGAAATTCTTTTAAGCAAGCCCTGGTTTAAAATGAGCCAAGAAAAAATTGAATAATCAAACCCACAAACTGGATTTTCGATAACAAGATCATTTATACCCGGGCCTAAAGTCGTGGTACTAGTTTAGTGTAAATTTGTAACCAAACTGGTGCAAACAGGTCCCGATGTATAAGCTTCGAGATACTACTCTCGTCCACTGGCTACGTTGTGAATGAAACACGAGACTTCATTGATGCCGATGAATCATCTGTTTCTTCAAGCCCTTGCTATATTACCGACGTATTACAAATTTCACTTTATATTTTAAAAATTACATACTAGAATCCATTTGCTTTCAAAATTAAAAAAAAAAACATAATGCACTTTTAATCGCACTTTACGAAAGTCCATTACGCAAAAAATCCAAAGAACACGGAGAAAAAAGGATATGTAAGATTAACAGAAAATAATCTGACAACAGATTTTTTCTGTTATATTTACAGAAAATTTTGTAGATTCTACAGAAATGTTTGTAGATTCTACATTCATTTCTATAGATTCTACATACATTTCTGTTAAATGGTTAGTAAATTTAACAGATATGTATGTAGAATCTACAACAATTTTTGAGGTGAATATTTTAGAATTCCATTAACCTAATAAACATTTCTGCAAATTTTACAGACATATCTATTAAATTTACTGACCATCTGTAAGTTTAACAGAAATATCTGTAAGTGAACAGAAATATCTGTAAGCTTAACAGAAATATCTGCAAATAAACAGAAATATCTGTTAGTTTATCAGAAATATCTGCAATTAAACAGAAATATCTGTAAGTTTAATAAAAATATCTGTGAGTAAACAGAAATATCTGTAAGTTTAACAGAAATATTTGTAAGTAAACAGAAATATATATGTAAGTT
>JBAGKK010024510.1:0-11284 GCA_037177015.1 Euceroptres primus | reverse complement strand
ATCGTTTGTTTTTAGTTCAGAAACAATGTGCAAAACATGCTTCATGAGATTATTAAGGTTTCTGAGCTTCAAAGTAACGAAAAATTGATTTTTATCTCCAAAATTGAAGAAATATCATTTTTAACGATTTAAAATCTTATTTTTCTCGAAAACGATGCAAAATATGAATAGCAGTTTATAGTTGAAACTTGTTTCTCTTCCTGAAATCTATAAAATTATACCCTTACCAGATTTTATCTTGTATATTTCAACCAATTTTTTGTTTGGACGACTAAGAACCATTCATAAACGAAAAATGAATTTTTTGAACAGTATCAAAGTCTGAGGCTTAATGTCTCTATTTAAAATATTTCATTTGACCAGGAATTTACATATCTCAAAGAGTCATTCTATGTAATGATAACAAATAATCAATGCAAAAAAGGACTCAGACATGAAATTTGTCCCTCTTTTCTCGTCGGGGTACCTCTGTCTCTAAAGAGCAAAAAAAATTGTTGGGCAATTTGCATTTCACGTCTGAGTCCTTTTTTGCATTGATTATTTATTATCATTGCATAGAATAACCCTTTGAGATATGTAAATTCCTGGTCAAATTAAACCAATTTTTTCAAAAAAATTACTTTACTCCGCCATTCCAAAATGGCGGAGTAAACCGTACGGTGCACTGGAATGTCTCGCCGCCGAAGTAGTAGGACGGCGTACACGATAGCGTCCGGAATTCGTAACAGAAACAGAAATAATTGTCATTTTCTTGATTTAATTTTAAAAATTTTCATAAAAAATCGTAGTTTTGGTTGGAACAGTGGATATTTTCATTAATATTCGGTTTTAATTAAGTTTTTTTGGTTCATATAGAGTAAAAAAGTATCCAAATTAAGAAAATGACAATTATTTATGTTTCCGTTACGAATTCCGGACTCTATCGTGTACGCCGTCCTACTACTTCGGCGACAAGACATTCCAGTGCACCATAGTTTACTCCGCCATTTTGGAATATTTGTGTATCATTTTTTAAAAAAATTTTCTCAAAAGTTGATGAAAATATCCCTGGAAGATTGATTGTCTATAATGTTTTTTTATTTTAAAAAAATTCTCAAAAAGCACCTCTTTTTGGGCTCTAGAGGGACTGACCCCCTTCAATTAAAAACCAAGGATTACTTCACTTCAATTGTTCGTTGTAAAATTGCTGTAGAAAATTATCACAATTGTTAAACATTTATTCGATGAAGGATTTAAGCCAGAAATAGGAATCTAGGTTTGCTTAAGAGGCATGTACTTGATCTTAATTCTAAATTGATTTCCAGGGAATCTAGCAATCTTGATAGGTAAATACAAGTAGAATAGGAACCCTAAGCTCAACTCATGGTAGATTTGCCACGCGGATTTGCTACTTGGAGTATTGCCTTCTGGTTCAGCCTTTCGGTTATAACCCGCAATATCCTGAATAGGCCATTTTCGAGAACGTTTCGTGTTTACCCATTGACGTAACATTGCACTTCAATCTTCAGAGAAAATCGCATATTTATTCGCTAAAGGAAAACGAATCATTTTTTCTTGTAAGGGAAAATACGATTTTCGATTTCGCTTAAAATGATTCAATAAAACAGAACGCGGCTATATATAAAGTTTAACTCAATTTTGAGGTAAAAATTAACTTCACAGGATAAATTTTACCCAGATATTGGTTAAATCTTATTCTGTTTCTCTATGACAACACATGTATTTTGAAAGTCGTGAAGTTTTCTGAATAAAAATTTATTTCTCTAAAAAATTATCTGCAACAAAAATTTTATCCTTAGTTTTTTCTGTGAGCCAACTTTTTCTGTGAACCCGGTAAGAAGGTTTGAGTAGAAAAGAAATAAACGTTTCCAGCTCCAATGCCTTTTTATTCCCATGAAGCGATGACAAATATGTGAATACTTTTGAATTTCGAAAAACAAATAATATGTTAGATTTTGAATACCATTCAATTCAGTATTTTTTGCTGTTTTTACTTACTGTTTTTCGGTAAATTATTGAGTAAAATGCTTCGAAGGACATTGTATTGATTATTTTCGGTTGTTAGGAATAATTTCCTCTCAAATAGTTATTGGCAAAAAGTGATTTAAAATATTTTGTTCGAAATTTTTATATTTCTTCAGTGAAAACTTTGAATTAAAACGACTATGCATAATCATGTTTATGCTATTTATAATCAGTTTTATTCTAAATTCTATCGTACTTTTTTAATTTCTTACTTTTAATGTGCTTATTCCATTGCATATAATATAACTTATTTTTATAACTAATTTATATAACTAATTTTTTATTTCATTGCGGTTATGTTTCGCATTTCAAAATTGTATTGAATAGGATTGGATATGGCTCGTTTTGAATCCCTTTAAAAAAATTGGAAAACGACTGCAAAATCAAGGATTGAAAGGAACTGGAAATTTTCAATTCTTTTTAATTCAAGTCTTCTTATCAGGAAGTGTTTATTAGGGTGATAGAAGAAATCCCGATTTTTCGAATTTTCAAAACCTTGAAGCGGAAATTTCTTTCTTATGGAGAGAAAGTTATCCTGTATTTTTTTTAGTTTAAAAAAAAATTGTTTAGTGGTCGCTAAAGTTGTTTTTTTCGGAAACGTAACCTCAAGGGTGTAATAATTTTTATTCCGTACAGTTTTAAGTTTTTCATCCAAACTAAAGGTAATATTTCTTCATAGAGGTAGGCAAATACTCCAAAATTTTTGTCATAATAAACAAAAAATTTTTAATGAGTGTTGCACATCTTAAAGGCATCAATTTTAATATAAATTTAACTTCTAAGGATCAAAAACGACTTTAAAATTTTTTTGTTAAATATGAAACTTGCATAGAATTTTTATAACATAATTGACAAGAAATTCCTGACAATTAATCTCAATTAACTTAGCAAATAAAAAGTTTTTAACTTGAAAATTTCTTAAAAATTAATAAAATCACCTAAATCTTGAAAACAGTAAAGGTTTCAATTGAGAAAAATAGTTTATAGCGGAAAAAACTCTATATAAATATATACACTAGGAACCGTTTCAATAATCATGTAATTTTTATTAATTTTAACAACCTAACTTTTCTTCTCTCGGCAACTAATCTTAGGTATTTTTACCTATTAATATAGATGTTTTATTAACTAAAAAATGACTTTCTTAATTAAACACCTTACTATTTTTAAAATTTGGAAAATTTTATTAAGGAAGAATTGGACAGATAGCCGGAAAAAAGTTAGTCAAGGCGCCTATTTCTTCAGGTTTTTATTTTAAACAATTTTTTTAATCAAATTTTTTAAAGTAGAAATGTGGAAAATTTTATTTTTGGTCAAATAAACGATCAAAAATTTCAATTGGATAAAAATTACAGATTTTTTTCATTCAGTATCTTTAGACAAATTTTAGCTGTTTTTTCACTGAAATCTGTCTGCAGATTCTGAATTACAAAAATTTGTAATTTTTATCCAATTGAAACTTTTGATGGCTTATTTGATCGAAAATAAAATTTTCCACATTTCGACTAAAAAAATTTTATTAAAAAAAATGTTTAAGATGAAAAACCTGTGGAAAAAGGCGCTTCGACTAATTTTTTTCCGCCTTTGTGTCCAATTCCTTCTTAATATTTAAGAAATTTTTAATTTCAATACTTTTTATTTGCTAAGTTAATTGAGATCAATTATCAGGAATTTCTTGTCAATTACGCTATAGATATTTCCTGTGAGTTTCATATTTTAAAAAAACTTTTAGCGTCCTTTTTGACCCCCAAAACTTAAATTTATCCCAAAATCGATGCTTTAAGGATGTTAAACACTCATTTTAAAATTTGTATTCATTATGTCGAAAATTTTGGAGCATTTACACACCTCTGTGAAGAAATATTACCTTTAGTTTTGATGACAAATTTAAGAGTGCAGAAAATAAAAATTATTACACCCTAAAGGTAACGTTTCCGAACAAAAAACAACTTTAGCGACCTCTAAACAATTTTTTTAAATATGAAAAAATACAAAAGAACTTTCCCGCCATGAGAAAGAAATTTCCGCTTCAAGGTTTTAGAAAAAGAAAAATCGGAATTTTGTACGACACCCTAGTGTTTATGGATAACACATTATGTTCCAATATTTTTTTCACTAATGGTAATTTAAATTAAGCTCCAATCTTTTGTAAAAATCTACTTCTTCTGCTAGTAAAATTTCACAGTGAAATTAGTAACTGATTTAAAGGGAAATTTTGCTATTGTTAGTTTAAAAGTTTCCTTTTAGATTATTTTGTTCAGCTTCCATAAGAGTTTTAACGCTTTAAAAATTGTTTCAGCGTGTTCGCGAATCTGTAGCGGTAAACAATGCTAAACAGTAAGTAGTTTGAAAGCCGCTTCAGTAGTACTTTATATAGGATACAGGTTGCCGGCTTGTATAAGGAGATTAAATTGTCGAAGTTATTTCGTAAACTGAAACCTACCGTGCACACTCTAGATAGTACAAAAGAAACTTGGGCAACACGAAAGGCGAAGAAAGCTAAGGTACACGAAGAAGAAAATGAAGGAAAAGGAACGATGATCCCTGAACAACTCTTCAAGATAGTTAACACAGTCGTGCGTGTTCGGGCATAAGAATAAGGTTAGGTAATGTGTCGGTATGATCGCAAGTTTCCAGCAAAGATGGCATAAACATGATAGAAGCTGTATATTCAAACTTCATAAAATAACCAACGCGATGCATAACCAAAAAGTAACGATAGTGTATATTTTGTGGTTACGGTAAATTCTCTGCTTAAACCGGTAACTCGCTCTTACACTCTTACGGCAAACTGAGCTGAAGATGCGGCACGTTTTCTGAATTTTAGTTATAGTCAGTAAACTTTAAGATTATCCACAACTTCAAGCGAGGATAATCTCTAACACCAAAAAAGATTGTGGTTCCCTAAGAAGATCTGCTCACTTCTTTCCTTAGTGAGAAAACTTTTATTTAAATTCTTAGATTTAAGATACGCTCCAAATTTGCAAATGCAACCACCCAATTTTACAAATTAGAAGATTCTTTTAATCTAAGAATTTAAAAAGAATCTTTGGTTTTGTTAGCCGAAGTTCTTTCAGTTATAATATCTGTTTTACAAAATATTTTGATAAATTGATGACCATGCAAATGAAATTGAAATTAAATACACAATCTGCAATCTCGATTTTAAAGCATCATAAAATCGCATCTGGACAGGTTGTAAAACGAATAAGGACACGCAATCTGTTCAAAATTGTCAGATGCTGTGCAATAACGTGGCATTAATATAACGAGTAGGGCAATAGAACGATTATTTTACAACCCAGTGTGGAAAATGCAGAAAAACAGAATGCGAATCGTGAAATTATTTGAGAAAATTTTGTCGCGGCAGCATTGTAAATATTGCAACAGCGGGAAATCGACAGAGAATTGTTTACTCTACGAGCAGAGAGAGGCAGAAGAAAAGAGAGAAATTACGTCGTATGCACAAAACTTTAAATGAGAGAAAAATTTTAAGTCTCTTCTATAACTTTATTAAAATTAAAATTCGAAAAATGATTTAAATTTCTCAACACTGAAAAATGAAATTTGAAAATGACTTACTAAATCTTTTTCTCATTGCCTGAGCTTTTTATTGGAAGAATATGCTAATAATTGTCAAGGATTTCATTAGGAAAGGAACGAAGCGAGTGACATTTGTCTGGTTAGAGCAAATAAGTCGATCGCCAAGTAGAGCGTACTGAATAGCATTTTATTTCCATTCCCCAGTCGTTTATCGCCCTCAGCCTTGTCTTCCCAAATGGGATGACTGAGTCGAAGTGAGAGAAAAATTGGAGAAAGAAAAAAAAAAAAAGGAAAAAAAAAGACGTGAAATCAGCAGCGTCGTGAAGTGCGTTCCTCACGTCGAGAGAAATTCTCCGTTCTCTTTCCAAGTCCCATTCCGAATCCCATTCCACTTTTCCTCTTGGAAGTAGGTGGATTTAATCGAGGAACAGTAGGCAAAAAGGGCAGAGAGCTTGCTCCGAAGAAGAGGGATAAGGGAGTAAACAGAAATGGAGACAGGAAATCTCGCGAATCTCGTTAAAACTCACGAAGCTGGGATGGCATAATGTTGCACTCTGTGTTCTTCTACCGAGACATTTGCTGAGCAATCACCTTTTATTTTCAGATGATTCAAGTACGTACTGATACGGTGCATTTTTACGACCCTTGTACTTTAAATTTTATTTCATTAAGAAAATAAGCTAAATCAGAAGAGTAGAATGGTTTTAATAACAATTTATTCCAAAAGAAAAGTAGATCTCTGTGAGTGTTAGGTATTAACTCGTTACAAGTATCTAAGTTACTGAAAAAGATAAGCTACCTGTATTTTTTGCAGTAACTTAATTACTTTTAGAAAGAAGTAACTGTCATGTAACTTAGTTACTATTTTACAGGAACTTGCAACTTTAATTTTAGTTACTTTTGGGTTACTTTGTATTTTTTCTATGAAATCCTTTTAATAGCTGTTGTGCGATAACAGAAATTTAAAAAATTACGCGCAGTGGAAAAACAAAAGAATATCCTTATCGCGCATGTGTACTGGTACACAGTGGTACCAAACATTCTTTTTTTATTTAAAAAAGTCTATAGCTTACAATTTTTGTCCGATTCAACTTTTTCTTCTTTTAAATTAAAGTAAACGTCCCAGTAATCGTGATCTTAGTCCCAGTAATCGTTTCGCCGTCAATCTTATTTTTTAAGCATTTATACTTGATTGTTATTGATTTTGATAATAAGTAATGCTAAAGCTCGTTAGTTTTGGTTAGTAAATACTTTTTTAAAGATCTTTTATAATTATTTCTTTAGGCTATAAGCCAATTGCACGATTACTGGGACCAGTACGATTACTGGGCCATCTATCTTACAGAGCAATAAATTTCGGTGTTTATGGTATTAACAATTTTTTCCTTTTGTTTATTCAGTATATTTTTAAATAAAGTATAAAATTTAACTTTTCTATAAAATAAAAAAATACTTTTTTTTAAATAAAAAAATACTTTTTTTAAATAAAAAAAATACTTTTTTTATTTTCAAAAATGACAGCTATATTGTAACTCGCCTTAGATCAACTCAGGGGGACTAAAAGAATACAAATAATTTATTGAGTAATCCACTTCATTGTTGTAAACAAATTAAGTGCACAATTTGTCAAAAATCGTAATGTGCGATATAATTTTTTTTGTTGCTAAAACTGTTTTAAATTATTGCGGGAGAGATTTATAGATTAACACTTTTAAGAAATTAACAATAACTATTGTTAAATCACAGTAAATTTAAAATAGCAAAGCTAAGAGAACAATTTTTTTAACAATAAACAAATTGAAAATAAATGCAAAAAATTTTCTCTTGTTTTTGAATGAAAGTGTTGCAGATCAGGTTGATGCATTTTTTGGATCATTTAAATACTTTCCAATATTCCGTGGTCATAAACAATTTTTTGGGCAATATATTTAAATTTGTGCTTTTTCAGATTCAGATTGCCCTTAATCTCTTGCATTGTTACGAATATTCTTTAAAAAAATACATGTTTAATTATATTTTTTAAAGTACAACAATTACAATTTTTATAAACAAATGTGAAATTTTTGTGTTTTGGCGTAGAAAAAATTGTTTTGTTATTCTGCAACTGCTTTATAGTGCATTCAGAGTGGCACTCATAAAACTTAATTAAAAAACGCAAAATTGTGCATTTGTTTACAAATTGAAATTGTTTACATTTGTTTACATTGTTTACATTATTTGTTGTAATTAAAGTACTTACGGAAAATTCGAATCTGCAAAAAACGCAAATTGCCAGAAAAATTGTTTATGACAATAGGAATTGTTAATTTCTTAAAAGTTTTGAGACTAGAAATCACTCCCGCAATAATTTAAAACAGTTTTAATAACAAAAAAATGTTATACATAAAATGTTAAATATATAATTTTTTGAAAATTATTCACTTAATTTTTTTATTACAATGAAATGGATTACTAACAAATTATTTATATTCCTTTTGATCTTCTGAGTTGATTTAAGGCGAATTTCACTACAGCTACATCGTTTTTTAAGTGTAAAAAATTATTTCTTTCAAAATGTCACTTTTTTCGCACTTTGTTTAACAATATAATGTATAAACAAAAGAAAAAAAATTAAAAATCAGGGACATTGGACTCTTCGAAATTTATTGCTCTGTAATTTAAAAGAAGAAAAAGTTGAATCGGACAAAAATTGTAAGCTGTTGACTTTTTTGAACGAAAAAAGTATATTTGGTCACAATATCTGGTATTCAACAACCGCATTTAAAAATTAATAAGAGATACTATTAAGAAGAGATGTTTGTAGATTTTTTTAAAATTAATATATTGTTGTTCACTTACCGAAACATATCGCGTACTTTTTATTTTAACCAATGTCTATTTTCAAATTTTTTAAACTGGAGGAGGCAGGGTAAAATTTAAAGCAACTTTAAAAGAAACTTAAGTTACTTCCGCCAGTAACTGTAACTGTAACGAGCTACTTTTTTTAAAAAGGAACTGTAACTAGTTACTTTTTATTTCAAAGTAACTTAACTGTAACTAGTTAATTTTTAAAAAGTAACTTAGCCAACACTGATCTCTGTTTAACTATGAAAATTATGTAACCCAGTAACTTCTTAACTCTTTGCCGCAAACTATTTTAAAACCAGTTCTTGATAACTACTTATTATATGGATCTATAAAATTAAAAAATAAAATAGACTCGCAGTTCTATGTACTGAATTTTGAAAAATTTACGGATGCGTACTTTATTCTCTAAATTTGAATCAGTCAAAATTTTCACTGATTTCCTTCAGTGACCCATTTCAAGCTAATTTATCAATGAATTTTGGCTGATTTGCAGTGAAATTGACTGAAATTCAATCAAAATTCACTGATGAATTAGCTAGAAAAGGGTCACTGAATAAAATTAGTGAAAATTTTTCTGCGTCGGACTTAGAGAGTAGATAAAAATCATTGGAGTTCTTCTTTCGATCCAGATAAAAGTTCCTTCTTCTAAAATTTTATTTTGTTCTAAATAAAATTCATAATTTTTATTCAACTTTAATAGAGGGATTGATCACTCGATTTTTGAATGTACATAAGATTTCAAAGATTTCAAAAAATTTCAGGAGATTTCAAAAGACTTTAAGGGTATGTAATACATAATGATGTCACGAATTACCGACCGATTTTTTATTTATGTTCAGTGGGTTTATTAAGAGAGAAATGCAAATATAATGCAGAAATTTTGGGAAATAATAAAGAATATATCAAGGAATCGATGCCTGGTATGTTTCAGTTTTTATTTTGAAAAAAAATTATCTTTTAAAAATATTGTTTTTGATATAACAGCTAAAACAGACATCAGATGTCGCCAAATAACAGCACCAGACATCGATTCCTTGATACATTTTTTATTATTTCCCGAAATTTCAGCATTAAATTTGCATTTCTCTTTTAATAAAGCCGCTGAATATATAAAAAAAATCGATCGATAATTCGTGAAATAATTATGTATCAAAAACCCTTAATGATTTGAAAAGATTTCAAAGATTTTATGAGATTTCAAGAGATTTGAAAAGATTTCAAGAGATTTTAAAGATTTCATGAAGGCATGTTCACCAGATATTTCAAGAGTGGTTAGCTCCTCCGGTAAAAAAAAATTATAAAAGATTTCACAAAAATGTCAAAAGATTTCAAGGATTTCAAAATATTTCAAAAAATTTCAAAAGATTTTCCTACAATTTCGAAAGATTTCAAATGATTTTAAAGATTTCATGAAGGCATGTACAGCAGATTTCAAGATTAGCCCCTCGATTTTAATTATCCATATCTCATTTTTTTAAAAAACATTCTTTACAATTCTATTTGGTACCTACCTACCTACTCTTTAATTGAAATAATTATATTTAGGAATATTACAGATATTCATTTTGTGAATTAAAAAATTTCCTAAATACCAAAATTTAATAAAAACACGAGGGGTAAACCACTACTGAATTCAGGGGTACACTTGTTCCTGAATTCTTTTTAATTCTTTTGAATTCATCTTGTATTCTCTGAATGCTTCTGAATTCGCTTTGTACTCTTTGGATTGTTTTGAATTCACATCGTATTCTTATTTTGAATTGTTTGAATTATTTTGAACTCATCTTGAATTCCTTGAATTCACCTGAAATTCTTATGAATTCACCTTGAATTAGTTCGAATTCTTTAAAATATTTTCAATTCGCCTTGTATATCTTTTGGAATCTTTTGAATTCTTTGAATTCAGGTGAACAGTACCTGCGAAAATTATCAGACCACCTGTTTTTTGTTAGTTGCATAAAATAAAATAATTTTGATAAAACATAAAGTAAAATCTTTTCTTAAAAATAACACGAAAGGTATTAAAATTCTGCATCTAATGACGCCAGGCATAACTCCTGAAATAGTGGACAAGTGTTCTTGGACTCATTTTAAAGGAAAATTAACATAGAATATGACTATTTTATCAAGAATATCCTAGACAAATTTTCCTGGATTTTACCAAAGTATAAATTTGAAACAAGAGAGTCGTAAAAATTAAAAACATTCTTACACTCGCAAAACGGATTTTAAAAAGTTTTTAAAGTGATAATTAGCAATAATTATCTAAATTTTATTACAATATTCAGTATAATTATTTTTTAATATTTCTTTTATAAATGATTTTACAAGTTCGAATTTTTACGATCTTTTTGTTTCCATTTTAGATTTTGGAAAAATCCAAGGAAAAAACACTAGGTTATTTTTGACACAATAGTTATATTCTGCGTTAACTTATGCTTAAAAAAGTCCAAGAACACTGAGAAACAGCCATTATTTCAGGAGTTATTCAAAGTTTTAAAAAATGTTGACATTTGACTTTTTTGAAATCTCATCTGAAAAAATGGGCAAAAATACTTCAACTCGGGGTCATTGGACGTAGAAATTTGATATCTTTCATGCTACATAGAGCAAAAAAATTTAGTTTGTGCATTATCAAAATCAGGGTGTCTAGCAATCAGGCCATTTAAAATTCCCGGGTTTTCCCGGTTTCCTCCCGATTTTTTTCCCCGATCAAGTTAAAAATATCTTTTTGTGCTTTTTGAAAGTGAACGTATACATAGAAATGAGAATTTTATCATAATATACACATACAAATGTTAACAGATGTTGATCGTATGGTTTCAATTACTGGTCAATTTGTTTATTAAAAATTGTGTCTGAGAGCCTC
>JBAGKK010024499.1:0-11284 GCA_037177015.1 Euceroptres primus | reverse complement strand
TATCACTACATATATATATATCACTATCTATTTTTATCACTATCTTCACTGTTAGCAATTTCTGGATGAAACTTCAATTAGTTTAGTTGAAGTTTTATACAATTACCATAACTGAATCAATTTTCAGCCAAAAGTAAATGAATTTTCAACCACAGAAACTGAAATTTCAACCACAGAAACTGAAATTTCAATCACAGTAATTGACAAGTGGTTGAAATTTCAATAATTTTTTAAAAGTGATGTTTCGAATCCAATTTAGAATTCCTCATCAGGGCAAATTTATTGATTGATATTGGTTGATATTAAAAAAAATTATATATTTTTTCAAAATGTTTGCTGAAAGATTAACATTCATTCTACAATAAAATCTTGCTTCTTGTGATGTCTCTCAAAAACTTTGTGACTATAGAGGAGTAATGGCAAATATATAGATTTTGAAAACAATAATTTAGAAAAATATAAATGGAAAGTTTAAACGAAAATAAGAAAGGTTCAACTAATCATATTCCAAATTTTTAAAAAAATATGAAAAATGTACTTCAATTTTTTTGTATCATGTACAACTGTTATAGGTTTTCTGAAAAATAAGTGCGTCATTAAAAAAAAAATTCTCTCGAAGTTATTAATGTTCAAAGTGTGATCCACAGTTACAGCAGTTGTTCAAAACTTACTTCAATTGACGGTAACTACACAGTTTTAAAAATATTATAAATTACGACTTCTAAAATAGGTAAAACTTTATTATTCAGAGTACTAAAATTATTTTTTCTTCCGGTTTTTGATGGTATACTTGCAATTTAGAAGAACTAATTAGAAGTTTACTGAGGATATTTCAGCATTAGAACGTTTCAAAAAAAAATTGTTGGAATTTTTTCCACCATTAATCGTTTATTTCTTGTAAGGTTCTCAAAGAAAGTGAGCACGTATTTTTTTGTTTAAAATAGGTTAATATTAACACGTGGCGCCCGGCCCCCGAAGTTTTTCCTATAAGATTAACATGGGGAAAAAACAAATCTTTGTTTTTTATTTAAAACGAGAAAATGAATCATTAACCATTGGCAATACTTTCGTCATCTGATAAAAACTCTTCAAGGAATATTATTCTATCATTGGTTTTTAATTTCAGCTCTTATTAACCCCTTTATGGTGCCCCAAAATCCACCCCCATAACAGGGTAATCATAGTTTTGCGGAATATTGACATTAATTATCACTTTTATCCATTTTTATTTCTTAGATCCACATTTATGGATGAATCATACGATTTTATTTCATTTTATTTAATTTTTTATTGTTTAAAAAATTTTTATTTTTTTAAAAATAATTAATTTTTTCACAAATATTGTAAATGAATGGTGTTTTATCAATGCAACAAGCTAATTAATTAATATGAAGAGTCATTGTATACATTTCAGTTGTATCTTAATTGCTTAAACATTGTTTAATTGTTGAAATATAACTTCTAACCTGAATCCGATAGAAAATCATAATTTTTTGTAAATTATTCAACAAGTTCTATAAGTTTATTACAGTTAAAACTTTTCCAACTTCCTGTGAATTGATTAAACAATTTTCGTTCATCTAAATAATTTATTTTTTCATAAATATTGTGAATTGATAGTGTTTTCTCAATACTCCAAGCCAATTAACCATTATTCAGAGTCAAGATATACATTTCAGCGGTTTTTTAATTGTTTAAGCAATGTTTAATTATTGAAATGTAACTTCTAACCTGAATGAAATACACAACCATAGTTTTTTTTCTAAATTATTCAACAAATTATACAATTTTATTATAATTAAAACTTCTTTCAACTTCCTATGAA
The DNA here is from genome assembly GCA_037177015.1 of Euceroptres primus. Taxonomy (NCBI): domain Eukaryota; kingdom Metazoa; phylum Arthropoda; class Insecta; order Hymenoptera; family Figitidae; genus Euceroptres; species Euceroptres primus. The sequence continues at coordinate 9,459 of JBAGKK010024499.1, read as the reverse complement.
TTGTGTAAACAATTTTTATTCGTTGCAATAATTTTTTTACCTCAAAGTATCATGAATCAATGATATTTTTATAAAACTAAACTTAATAAATCAACATGAAAGGTCGTCAATTAAGCAATTATTAATTGTTTAAACAATTTATAAATAACTAAAATTAATTCGCCGACCTTTCACATTGATTTATTGGGTTGTAGTGTTATAAAAAAAAACCATTAATTCACGACATTTCGGGATAAAAAAATATTATTTAAACAAATTCAAATTATTTGAATTATTCACAGGAAGTTGAACAAGGCTTTTATTATAATAAATCTGTGGAACTTGTTGCATAATTTAGAAACAACTATAATTTTCTATCGCATTTAGATTAGCAGTTGTTTTTCAACATTTCAACAATTAATAGTGTTTAGACAATTAAAAAACAACTGAAATATATACATTGACTCTTCATATTAATTAACTAGAAATAAAATCGTGTGATTTATGCATTAATGTGGATCTGGGAAAGAAAAATGAAAAAAAAGTGATAATTAATGTCAATATTCCGCGAAACTATGATTACTCTGTTATGGGGGTGGATTTTGGAGCACCATAAAAGGGGTTTATGAGTTAAAAATAAAAATCAATTTTAGAATCATATTCCTTAAAGAGTATTCATCAGATGACGAAAGTATTGCCAATGATCAATGATACATTTTCTCGTTTTAAATGAAAATCTACAAAGATTCGTTTCTTCCCCTTGTTAATCTTATGGAAAACTTTAGGGACCGGGCGCCACGTATTAATATTAATCGATTTCAAACAAAAAATACGTGTTCACTTTTTTTGGGAACCTCACAAGAATACGATCAATGGTGACCAAAATTCAACGAAAAAATTTTTTTGAAACATCCTATTCAGCACACATAACTGATGAATATAATATGTTCATAGAAAAATATTAAGGGTTAATGCAATGTTAATGCAAGCAGCGAAAAAAGTCGATTTTTTAGTTTTTTTTTATTTTCGTAAAAAAATATTTCCTATGTTCAGCATCGCTAGACTGGATGTGCAGGAGTGTTTGAAAGCGAAAAAAATTATTACCTTTTAAAGTTAATTGTTATAAATAAATTAAATTAACAAACAGACTACACTAAGGATTTTTTGTTTTTGAAGTACATTTTTGCGTTTAAATTGCTTGCTTTTATTGACAAAATGATACTCGATCATAAAAATTTGTAATCCGATATTTTTTATTAATTTTATAAACAAATTATATAAGCAAATGCCCAGTGTGGACATTTGAAGGCAGGAAGAAATCGTTTTTTCTCTTAATTTTCCTTAAATGATGTCATCAGTCATGTTTAGCGATGAAAATTTGTCATCCCATATTTTTAAATAATTTTCTAACAAATTCTTTAAACGAATGCCTAGTATTGACGTTTAAAGGCAAAAAAATTCGCCTTTTCTCTTCATTTTTTTGAAATTAAGTCGCCAATGATGTTTATTCATGAAATTTTGTTATCTGATATTTTCTTGTTAAGTTTCTAAACCAATTCTATAAACAAGTCCCGAATGCAGACGCTTAAAGTGATTTTTACTCATGAAAATTTGCCATTCAATATTCTTTCTCAATTTTATAAACAGATTATAAGGAGAAACAGTAGTGGAACTAGAAATCGTGTGTCTCTTTAATAAATGCATTGATTAAGCATTAATTAAGCATTGATTAAGCACTGTTCTGCAAATTCTTTCTTTAGATCGCAAAATCGATGCTGAAAAATATGAATCGTACGTTATCCAGACTGCAGAACTGTACGTTGAGCTGTACAATTGGTACTATATGCCATCATCTATACATACTCTCTAAATCTGAATTAGTAGTAGAAAACTACTAATTCACTTAGTAAGGCTTACTAAATAAATTAGTAATCTTGATTACGTGAATTAGTAGTTTTCTACCATTAATTAGTAGTTTTCTACTAAAAATTAGTAGAAATGCTTACTAAAGCAATTGGTAAACGATTTCACTAGTTAGCACTATTTCATTAGTAGAAAACTACTAATTCAGATTTAGAGAGTAAGATTCTCTTACGCGGTGCAAAGATCGTCGATTGGTTTCTAATTCCTATTGATTTATTATCAGAAGAAGCCCAAGAGGCAAGTAACAAGGATTTTAAATGATTTCGTGAGTTTTGTATCCTAAAATGCAGCCGACTAGCAACGAACACTGATTTGATTCACAAATGATTGACTTCCTCTGACGCATACTTGGCATATCTAAAAAAAGAGTGGAAACAGACTGATAGTGTCCTCGATCCTGAAGCTCTCGAGCTTCTTATCTTTGATTAAAGACTTATCAATTAAAACTTGAGCGCGACTAATCAACAGACTATCACGAATTTAACTAAGGATATTATGATACACAATAGGTGCATGTTCATTGTTGTTCTACAAATTTCCACTTTTAGCATTTCCTAAAAATATTATTTCACGAACATTAAAAAAAACAACGATTACTAAACATTATTGCCAACATAATTTGAGGATAATTGCGGGAAAAAACAAATTTTTCTGTCTTCAAACGTCACACTGAGCATATGTTCATAAAATTCGTTTATTATCAAATGAACATCGCGAAACAATAAAGACTATTTATTTAAGGCAAATTAAGCGAAAAAGCGAACTTTTTCTGCCTTTACACATCCACACTGGGAATTTGTTTACAGAATTAGTTTACAAAATTAAGACAAAATATCGGATAACAAAATTTCATGAATAAACATCATTAGCGACGTAAATTTTAAAAAATTAAGAGAAAAACTAATTTTTTCTGCCTTTAAACGTCAGCAATAGGCATTTGTTTATAGAATTTGTTAGAAAATTATTTAAAAATATGGGATGACGAATTTTCATCACTAAACATCACTGATAACATCTTTTAAGGAAAATTAAGAGAAAAAACGATTTCTCTCTACCTTCAAATGTCCACACTAGGCATTTATTTATATAATTTGTTTATAAAATTAATAAAAAATATCGGATTACAACTTTTCATCATTAAACTTCACTGACGATTTAATTTCAACAAAATTAAGAGAAAAGACTATTTCTCTCTGCCTTTAAATGTCGACACTGGGCATTTGTTTATGTAATTTGTTTATAAAATTAATAAAAAATATCGGATGACAAATTTTTATGATCAAGTATCATTTTGTCAATAAAATCAAGCAATTTGAATGCAAAAATGTACTTTGAAAACGAAAAATCCTTAGTGTAGACTGTTTGTTAATTTAATTTATTTATAACAATAACTTTACAAGATAATAATTTTTGTCACTTTCAAACACCCCTGCGCATCCAGTCCAGCGATGCTGAACATAGGAAATATTTTTTTACGAAAATAAAAAAAAAACGAAAAAATCGACTTTTTTCGCTGTTTGCATTAACATAAATGTCAAAAAACAAACAAAAATTAAGAAATCGGGCCACATAAATCTTTTCAAAACTGAATGCTTAATTTTTTCAAAAAAAGAAATCCACAATCGGTCAAGAATTGCCTTCTAAAGTTATTTTGAATCTCGTTTTTTTACTTGATCCCAGTATGGCGTCATATGGATGACATTACACTGCACCAGACCTAGTCGACATTTGCAATTAAAACGGTGTCATTTTCAAGAAAATTCTAACATGTAAATAATAATATTCTAACTGTAAATAATCCAAAACTACAGTAGAAATTTGAGACTGATATATTTCTATTTCTTCTTCTGATTGGATTTTCATCCACTATTTCCGGAATTTTAACCCTTTAAGGCCCGCACCTAGAATCCGTGGACTAAAAATTCCAAAAAGTTTCAGGGACAATCCACGGTCATTTTTTGAGCGATTTTTGCAATAAAATTTTATAAAACTTTTTTTAGTTTTCTATGCTTCCATTGAGTGTAAGACAATTTATAACCCCCTTACGAGATGTGGACTAGTCGACTTTAATCTAACCCACATATTTATTTTGCAGATTTTTAAGTTAATCACATAAAAATTTTCGACAATCGAAAAAAGTGAACGTGCCATACATGGTACAATGGGCACTAAAGGGTTAACCCTTTAGTGCCCATTCACTCAATTATAGACAAACCAGACCGCTTCCATATTCAGTATAGCTGCAATATAACAATGCCAGACAATATAGTAGACATTTGAATGTCACAGCAATATCAGAGTCTGACATCTGTCATGTGGGACTATTAGTTTATGTCTGCGTTATGGGTTAATAGAAGGCTTGAGTACACGTAATATTGCACTATATACTCCAAAGTATCTAATTTTCTCAAATTAAATCTTTCAGACTGGAACTGTATTATTTATCATTAAACATTGAAATTTGTAGAGTCGTAAACTTGTTTTATGCAAAGAGTATATGTTTAGGGATATCGATCCATTACACGTTGAATATCTATGGCTTAACTTGACCTGAAAACGTGAAGCTGAACCTAGAATGTGCAAAAGACTTTCTACATTTCAAGACTTCCTGGAAACTATTCATAAAATATTACTCATAAAAAAATGTATTTTTCGGATCAAGAAAGGAAAAAATTTTTTCTACGTACTAAATAGGTACTAAGATTTTTCGGTCCGTCCTGACATAATGTTTACGATACATCCAAACCATACAATATTATAATTTTACTTTTTATAGGGTGTCGTAAAATTTACAGCATCATAAAGTATCCATATGTTTTATATAATTTTCCGCTTTGACATAGTTCTACTCCAATTAAACTTTCATCATTAACCTAGGAAATTTAACTAGTCCTCATGGCAATGAAAATTTGAAGCTGAGACTTTGTGACGTTAAACCACAGATTTCCCAACGATGATGAAGATCTCAAGTATGGTCCTGCCCTCCAATATGACAGCACTACACAGCAAAACACAGCTTTAGTTGCTGGGCAGCCAGGAATTTAATTATCATTTTAGAATTTCGCGGAAAGCAATTATCGGAAATTTAGTTTATCCGATGGCCAGAGAAACACCTTCGTTTAGAGACCACTTTTTATCAGGGCAAAGTTTTACGGAATCTGCAGAAAGCCAATTCGGGGTTGCAACTGAAACTATAAATTTTTCTGAAAAACATCTCGTTATCTTTAATTAACTTTATCTAATTTTGTAGGTATCATAAGATAGTTTAAATTTTTAAAGGAAAGTTTATAATGCAACGTTTTGCTTCCTCAAGGAGGAAGCTTTGTAATGGTTACATTTTCGAAAATTTTTTAATTCATTTCATTAAACGTTCGTCAGTTGATAAATGTCTAAGACAATGTCCTGGAGGGCTTATTTTTACAACTAGTATCTCAAATCAGACACAAGGATTTCGAAAAATATCAATTGGATTTTATTCTAGCACTTTTATAATACTTGAAAAATAGGTTTTTATAATAAAAATTGTTCTCATAACAATTCAAAGTTGATTCATGAGAAAAAAAGATTCCTTGACACGAAAGGAATCGATTGACCTGTAATATGAGTACATTTTATTGAAGATTATGAAAATTTTAATCATTTATAATATTGAAAAAAATGAAAATTTACTATTTTATTAAAATAATTAATGCTTCCTCTATGAGGAAGCAAATTATCTATTTGCTACTTTATCATAACGAGGAAGCAAAGTTCTCATAATATGAGCACCAAAAAGTATAGACTCCGGGAAAACACCCGAAATCGAATTCACAGCTAGTTTTTCTTTAAATTTATAAAGAGTCAAAGTCTAAAATATCATAAATGTCTTGAAATTAATACATTTCCTATTACAAATGAAAAAAAGCTTTTTTATTCACTATTTCCTTAATTTGTATAAAAACCGAGGAGTAGATCAGTCGACTTTTGAGTGTACACCAGATTTCAAAGATTTCAAGAGATTTCTAGGGATTTCAAAAGATTTTCATGATTTCAAAAGATTTCAAAGATTTCACGAGATTTCAAAGATTTCATGAAGGTATGCACACCAGATTTCAAGAGTGATTAGACCCACAAGTAAAAGAAATGTCGAAAGATTTCACAAAAATTTCAAAAGATTTCAAAAATTTAAAAATATTTCAATTAAAAATTTTAAACTATTTCAAGAAATTTCGAAGATGTCAAAAGATTTCATGAAGGCATGTTACACTAGATTTTAAGAGTGGTTAGCCCCTCGAGTAAAAAATAATGTCAAAAGATTTCAAAAAATTCAAAAGATTTCAAGGTTTTCAAGAGATTTAAAAAATTTCAAAAGATTTCACAAAGATTTTACCAAAATTTCAAGAAATTTCAAAGATCTCAAAAGATTTCATGAAGGCATATTACACCAGATTTCAAGAGTGGCTGGCCCCTCAAGTAAAAAATAATGTCAAAAGATATAAAAAGATTTTACAAATTTCAAAAGATTTAAATGATTTCAAAGATTGCAAAAAATTTCATGAAGGCATGTTACACCAGATTTTAAAAGCGGTTAGCCCCTCGAGTAAAAAATAATGTTAAAAGATTTCAAAAGATTTAAAAAATTTCATGAAGGCGTGTACACCAGATTTCAAGAGTGGTTAGCCCCTCGAGTAAAAAAAAATGTCAAAGGATTTCAAAAATTTCATGAAGGCATATACACCAGATTTTAAGAGTGGTTAGCCCCTCGATTAAAAAATAATATCAAAGGATGTCAAAGATTTCACAAAACTTTTTAATGATTTCAAAAATTTCAAGCATTTCAAGAGATTTCGAAGATTTCAAAAAATTTCATGAAGGCATGTTACACCAGACTTTAAGAGCAGTTAGCCCCTCGAGTAAAAAATAATATCAAACGATTTCTTTTCTATCTATCTATCTATAAATCGAATATCAAATGATTTCAAAAATTTCACAAAAATTTAAAAAGATTTCAAAAATTTCACAAAAATTTTAAATGATTTCAAAAATTGCAAGGATTTCAAGAGATTTCGAAGATTTCAAAAGATTTCATAAAGGCATTTTGCACCAAAATTCAAGAGCGTTTAGCCTCTCGAGTAAAAAATAATGTTTAAAGATTTCAAAGATATAATAAAAATTTAAAATGATTTGAAAAATTTCAAGAATTTCCAGAGTTTGAAGATTTCAAAAGATTTCATGAAGGGATGTTACACCAGATTTTAAGAGCGGTAAAAAATAATATCAAAAGATTTTAAAAATTTCAAAAGATTGCATGGATTTTCAGAGATTTAAAATATTTCACAAGATTAAAGATTTCACCCAAATTTCAAAATTTCAAGAAATTTCAAAGATTTTAAAAGATTTCATATGAAGGCATGTTACCCAAGATTTCAAGAATGATTTGCCTCTCGAGTAAAAAATAATGTCAAAAGATTTCAAAAATTTCACAAAAATTTAAAATGATTTCAAAAATTTCAAAAATTTCGAGATTTTGAAGATTTCAAAAGATTTCATGAAGGGATGTTACACCAGATTTTAAGAGCGGTTAGCCCCTCGAGTAAAAAATAATATCAAAAGATTTAAAAAATTTCAAAAGATTGCAAGGATTTTCAGAGATTTAAAATATTTCACAAGATTAAAGATTTCACCCAAGTTTCAAAATTTCAAGAAATTTCAAAGATTTTAAAAGATTTCATATGAATGCATGTTACCCAAGATTTCAAGAGTGATTTACCTCTCGAGTAAAAAATAATGTCAAAATATTTCAAAAATTTCAAAAGATTTCAAGGATTTCAAAGATATTTAAGATTTCATGAAGGCATGTACAGGATTTCAAAGGGGTTAGTCTCTCGATAAAAATAAATATTTTAGAATAATGAATTTAAAAGGAAACAGAATGAAAACTTCGTTCATTTGAACGTTAAAAACTTCAGACATATAAAATTAAAAATATCATAATCATTAAACGATTCATGAATAAAAGTGTACTAAATCTTACTCTTTAAATCTGTGTCAGTTAAATTTAACTGATTATCAGTTAAACCATGGCTGACTTCTTGCTTTAGCAATCAGTGAAAACTGATACATATTCAATTAAAAATTTACTGATTTTCAGTCAAACTGTTTACTTAAATTTCAGTGAAAAAAATTAACTAATTTTTTAGTCATGAACATAACCTCAAAGTGAGGTTTAACTGAAAAATTAGTGAATTTTTACTGAAATTTTAGTTAAATTTTCACTGAATGAATCAGTGACTGTCTTCTTGCTTCTGAATCAGTTATTTTTAACTGATTCAGATTTAGAGGGTATATGATTTTCTAAATTCTCCATAAAATGCATATTGTATATCACATTCTTTTACGAATTTATATAAAGCAATAAAGGTTAATGATTGCCTAAAATAAAAAGAATTTAGTAGAAAATTGAGAAATTCGTTCAGTTTTTTTTTCAACTTGTTCGAGGTCTTTTCCCTTTCCTAAAAGTTCACCCTTTTTCGTCTAGTCTGCGAGGGAATAAGTGCACCTCAATAGCCCATTTGTGCATATGCGAAAGGACTTGCACACACGAAATGGAATATGAGTTCGCAGATATACACAAGGAGCTTTCAGATGCGACCCTGACTCGGCAGAGTAGACAGACACTCCCTTCGAAAACGAGAGAGCTTTGCAGGGGATCCTTCCATACTCGACAAATCCTGCCACGGAGGGTCGACGGAAATGAGACGGTTCTGGACCGAGAAGTGATAAGATCTCAAGAACTATTTCCAGTTGCTGGAAACAAACGCGCCCAGACCTATAAACTGGAAATTACTCATTTTTCATCAACTTTTCTCCACTGAATTTTAATCCAGCAAACTTTTCCTTCCCTCTATTTGATCTTTCTTGTTTTTTGAGTATTCTCTTTAAGGATGATTGCCAAAAAAAAAAATAGACAATTTTAAGTACCAGCCGTGTTCCATATTTCCGTTGATTAATAAGTCTTTTTTTAAAGTAGAATATTTTGAAAATCGCTTTAAAGTTTGTCCCACAATTATTTTGCATTTGCTTTTTTGTTTAATATTTTGAAAATAACAGGATTAATACTGAAAAATTCTCTCAAAATCAGCCATAGCTGATTTTTTCACAAAAAAGGGGAATAAATTATATTAAAAACAACTTTTATATATCCACGTGAGGCAAAAAAAACAATCCTTTTATCAGAAATGATACATTAAAGTTTATTCAGCTCTATATTAAATATTCCATTCAGTTCACCAATTTGATAAAAATGTCATACCAATAATGTTATCACAGAAAATGAGAAGATACAACTTTAATCTACAGCAGAATAATCCAACAAAGTAATAAGGTAAAGGCACTAGTCTCTGGACAGAGCCAGTCACTGGACAAACAAAAGTCTTTTGTCTAGAAGTAGGAAAATTTCGAATGATTATAAAGTAAAATATTTTCTAAACGTGCTTTAGTTGTTGTAATCGAAGAATTCAATTACCAATTATTGTTAAGACGTGTATTTTTATTGAGAAATAATATTTTTTGAGCACT
>JBAGKK010024481.1:0-11285 GCA_037177015.1 Euceroptres primus | reverse complement strand
CTTCAACACATGGGAAAGAAGGTAGGAAGGAGGGGTTGTAACCCCTCCTTCCTACCTTCTTTCCCATGTGCTGAAGGAAGATACAAGATTTCTGGCTACGCTACTGCCTTTGGTACTTTCAAGAAATTAAAAAAAATGTTTATTTTAACGGTTGTGACCAGTATTTTAGTAACATATTTCAAAATGGTATATCTCGTTTTATACGAAACGCCTGCTCATTTCTGTTTTTAGAAATATTCTTTACAGATTCGTTTAACCATGAGAATTTTTTCAGATTTTTATCTTACTGTGTTTATCTGTAATACTTATTTTAGACGAGAAGAACGTAATTGTGACAGGTTACTTTTTGATGAAATTCAACTTTTAAAAACGATTCATGTTGAAAATATAAATTAAATAAATGAATTATTGTCAAAATTGATTAGTTTAGGATTCGCTTAATACAAAATACACATGCCATCTTTGCCCTTAATTAAAACCATATAACTGCATTTTTTAATTCTAAATGTGAGAACTATAAAATTTAAAGGTTCCAAAGATCTGCCCATAATATTTAATTCATTAAATGATATAATCATATACAATTAACATTTATTATATTATAATCCTGAAGTATATAACATGAGAATCAACTAAAATCATATCAGAATAAAAATAAACGAAAGTGGATAACTTTCAATAAAAATAAACCTTAAACATATAAGATATAATTTTATAACTCTTTAATGTCTATTCAGTTTTTATTCTGGCGAATCCTCTTCTCATATAGGAGTGGATCCTCTTCAATGGCTTTAGCAATTTTGTTTCTTGCTCGGCGAAAACCATCTATTTTTAAACTGGAACTAATAATAATCATTAGATCACTAAAAACTTTATATTAATTAGTAACCACATGATTCTTATATACAAACAATGATTTCTAATCGCAAACAAATATTATTTTAGTTTAGATTAACCATGAAGAGGTTATGTTTGAAAAATGTATTACAAATATATATTTTTTGAGAATTTAATTCTTTTACGGCGATACAGATATTATGCATTTTAAAATATAAACAATTGAAGATATTTATTTCAAACTTATTTGAAAAAACGGAAATGCAAACAATATTGTTATAATCTATATACCTATATGACTATCATGAAATTAAAAATGCTGAATATTTCTTGTATTTGTCATATTTGACTTACCTTTATTCATTGCAAATAAATGTGATTCCTTCTTAAATATTGCGTATGCAGCGGTATGCAATTATAATTGTTTCTTCGAATTTCGAAACATTATTTGGACACTTTTTGGCAAACACTGATCAAACAAACTGATGAAACTGTTAGGTTAGGGCACTGATGAAACGATTATAGTGTCACGGCAAACTATATAAAATTATTTGGAAAGGGCGCTTAGGCAGTGCTATTTTCAAAACTAGACAGATGTTCTGGTTGGGAAAAAAAGAAGGTAAACTTGATAAGCTATACAAAATAACTGATCAGTAACTTGATAACACCTAGCCAGCTAAATGAAATTCAATTTTCGCGACAAGACTGACTAGTTATTTACAATACCTATTAGGGAATGCCCTGACAAATTTCTATACGGGTTGTTTTAGATACTCTATTCAAAGCACTCTTCATTTAATCATTTATAAATGACTGCTACAGCAATTCTTACGGCCTCTTAACTTTAATAAATGACACTAGAAATATTCTTTGCAGTATTGTTTAATTTAAAATTCTCATAATTCAAAAATTACCGAAAAATATATAAATTTTCATAAATACTAAGTAAAATTCTCTTCGACAGTAAACGATGCGGACAAAGTATGTTCGATTTAAAGGACCTGTAACTTATCAGACATAACCTAACCCATAAGGCAAATTTGATCAATAAAGCAGTCGCACCTACAGGTTCAACGTCCCACATTCTACCTTCGAACTCGACAGGTTGAACACAGTCCTGGCAGGTTCCCCCTGAACCCAGGATGGCGATGGGTCGAACAACTTGAGTCGCCCCACCCCAATGATTACAGGTTGCACCGGCACGCCTCTGCTGGTGCAACTGTAACTGTATGGCTTTCTACTCATTCGCCTTTACTTTCGCATTCAGAATCCCCATATCCAATTTTTTAGACTGAGCCACCATAATCACAGGTTACCACATCGCCGCGCCAGGGCACCATCGCGTGTCCGCAACATGGCCGCCATAAAGGCCCACCACATCCTCGACTCTGTCTTCGTATTGGTGCTTATATCTTTCAAACAGAAACCGGCTCTCCATCTCCCCCCTTCCGCCCTTTCTTATTTCTTATTTCGTACTTCTCATTCTCTTCTTCTTCTTACTTCCCTCCAATTTAAACACTTGCCCGCACTCTCTCTGTTACTGCAGGGAAAGAATGTTATGTAATGTATCAACCCCGTAGGTTTTGGACAAGAGTTGTTGAAAATAAAGAAGATCGGGGTGCTCTTTACTACGAGAGGGAGAAACAGCTTTTGGATTTGATATCTTACTCGATTAGATATTAATTGAAACAAGTACTTTAATTAAAATGAAAAAAAGATTAACATAAATAAGACATAAGATTAAAAATTAATAATAAAAACATTTTTAATGATTTGGAATAGGAAATGTCTATCAGGTGAAGAAATTTATCCATATATATTCTCATTTGAAGTTGAGTTCTGATGGGGCCCTGACAAGAATTTCTGGTCTAGAAAAAACTGGCAGGGCCGTCAGGGGCCTCCCACTTACCTCCTACTTACCATATGTAGTATTTAGCCGGGGGATAATTACTTGGATGTTTTCTAAACACCAGATTGCAAGAGGTTAAAAAAAGATTGCAAGATATTATAAAATTGCCAAAGGTTGCTAAAAATTGCAAAAAAGATTACTAAGGTTTGCAAAAGATTGCAAGGGATTTCGAAACATTTCAAGAGATTGACAGAAATTGCATAGGATTGCATACAAATTGCAATATTGCTCGTTATTGCACAGAAATTGCACAGAATTGTATAGGATTGCATATAGATTGCATAGGGAATGCGTGGGATTGTACGGGGTTGCAAGAATGTATGGGCCCGCAGTGAGATTGCATAGAGATTTCTCGGGAATATGTAGGATGGCATAGAGATTGTATGGGGTTGAGCGAGATTGCATAAAGATTGTCGGATTGCACGGGATTGCATAGAGATTACAAGATTGTATAGCATTGCATGAGATTGTATGGCATTGCATGGGATTGTATGGCATTGCATGAGATTGCGCACGAATGCACAAGATTGCACAAGATTATATAAGATTGCTCAAGATATGATACACAGAACGTACACCAGAAGTTAACCCCTCGATATATTTATATATAGCATTCTATAGTGATAAGCGAAACATAATACTAAAGAATATTATTAAACTTTTCAAATGTTGCAGACATCAAATATTTCAGAATAATATAAAAGACTAAGTTCCTAGTTAACAAATCCTCGCCAGTCAGATTTGAAAAGCTATTTTCTGTTCCGATCTCTACTTTTTGTTCCCTTAACGCAACTGACAACAAAATCATATAAATACCCGATTGTAAGTGGATATAATTACAACATATCTATGAAATTTGAAATCAAGATTGGTATTTGAACCGAAGTAAGATACGTGAACGGAATATTTTGCGGCAACTAGCGGTCGGTGGTCAGCCACAGTTCTTGTTTTGCTCAGTGTTAATTGATTATAGGTCGAACCCTCGGCGTTATCCGAGCTTGAAACTCTGCAGGACCAAAAGCCTACCATGCATACGGTTTTGTTTGGTTGCCCTTCCTTCCAACCTTCCTCCTTTGCCCCCTTTTGCTTACGGCATGCCTCGCATAAATCTGTAATAAGGACGGTTTACGACGGTACTCCTACTCGCCATTTATACTCCGGACTCCTACACTACCGTCAACCGCAAATTACCTAATAGTCCGCGAAGCATGTTATTCGCCATTACACAATGAATAATTCTCACCAACCTAAGAACGACGGGGATCAAACCCAGAGAGTTATGTTGAAATCATTATCCTAGGTGCTCATAACGTTTTTATTCTCGATTCGTTTAGTAGGAAATATCGCGGTTCGTTTTACTTTATTTTAAGTAGGAATAAAACATTCCGACCATGGTAAGTAAAACAGTTTGTGAATCATGAAGTTTTTTGATAAAAAAAATCAGATCCTGTATTATGAAAGTTGGGTTCTGATGTGGCCCGACCAGAATTTCTAGTCTAGAAAAAACTGGGTGGATTCCAATCAGGCTCTAGTATGGCAAATCAATCTATATCTAATGAAGCCCTAACCACAGAATCTCTATTTGCAATATATGTATATAGTCAGGTTCAATTAATTAAATAAAATTTTATAGAACTTGATAGGAAATAGGAAAAATACTAAAGCCCTTCCGAAACTTCTACATGCGATTGGGGAAATGCATAACATGTGGCGTACTCAATTTTACTATAAAATTGAGTATACGTCACATTGTGGAAGAGAGAGGATAGATTTACTTATGCAGTAATGAATCCAGTGTTGAATGAGTAAACAGTTAAGTTAATTAAAGTAAGTATGTAATTCTTATGTAGGTTTTTGAGAAATTTTGCCGCTACTACTTGAACTTAAACTTAAATATTGTAAACTGCAGTTCTACCTTTTTTTAAAAAAGAATTGTAACTTGTTCAAATATGTGTGGATAAAATTAGTTGTTTTTAGATGTAAGTAGGCATTTTGTCTAGCTTCTTAACTGCAACACACGTCAAGAGTCAGCAGGGCTTGAAAGAAGAGTATATTTTCAGCAGATTATTTTAGCCCCTACTTCCTACAAAGTTAACTTGGTATCTCTCTATATAGAGAGTGATATGTGCCAAAACGGAAATTATATTATGTCAAACGGGTACTTATAAATATTTAAAATATTCTGTGAAGAGTGACGCATCTCAAGTCACTTATCGGCGACTTCTATAAGTACTCTGCATCATCAGAGAATTATCATTTTTCTGGCATAACTTTGGAAAAAATTTTCCGATCAAGTTGTTCTTTCGAGACTGAATTTCATAGTTAAAAAAAGACACATTCTCATGGTTTTGTACTAAACTTACACGATCAATTAATTAGAAGTTAGGGTTATAGTTATACAATTATACCAAATGAATTTTTTCGCACAGCTTTAGAAGACTGTCCACAATCAAGTTGGCCTTTCGGCTATACATGTTTTGTGCATGAAAAAAAATTGTCTGATATCAGAGAAATTGGATCAATTTGATCCGAATTAACATGAAAATGTTGCTTACAGTTGAAACCTAGTTATGTTTTGTTTCAGTGATGGGAAGTAACTAGTTAAAAGTAACTAGTTACTTTTTCTGGATAACGATCATGGTAACGAAGTTACTTTTGCAAATAGGTAACGAATTGGTAATTATTTACATTTTTTTCAGTAACGGTAACCATAAAAATCGTTACTTTTCTCTTTACTTTCGAAATATAGTACAGAATTTTTTTAATACGACAATCAATGTAGTTTATTGATTTTGCAACGATTTTTTCATTTCGACTATTCGATTGGTGGCGACATACATTCCTCATATTTCTAAAATATAAAAGTAACGAAAAAAGTAATGATACATAGTTACTTTTTTTGCAAAAGTAACTGAGAGAAAGTTATATTTTGAAACGGTAACGATATCAGTAACTAGTTACTTTTTTTCGCGATGTAACGGTAACGGTAACTAGTTCCTTTTAAAAAGTAACTTACCCATCCCCGTTCTGTTTACATTTTACAACATTCTGATACCTTCAGTGATTTACTCTGAGGCAGTCTTCTGCGCATTCGATCAATATGTCGTTAGGATCACATTTTAAATTACAGAAATACATTTTTTTTATAAATTTAAAAGAAGCTCTTCGATCGATTTGTCTTTCTGCACCCATATTTTGGTGATATCTAAAGCTATCTAAAGCAAATTGACTGATAAAGATGAACCTTGTACGATCGACTAAAAGATATTTAGAACATTGATCAGATATTACTCTCAGTTTGCTATTTTCGTTGCACGTTTCGTTAAATGAAGACAAGTTCCAGACTGTTGGAAAAGCTGCACTTTTTCTAAACAAAGGATGGAAATTTATTTCTGATTTCCTGTGATCAAGTATAATTTGCAACTGTCGGTCGAAACCGGCAATTTTCCTCTCTTGCCTCTGTCATGTCCCTCTTTTTGGAGCATCGAGACGAACGGACACGGAACCGGCTATCCCGTCATTTATTTCGAACTCTCGTCACTCATTTTTCATACGTTTACCAACCCTCGTCCCGGTACCCAAGCCTCACTCGGCCATCGTCCTTGGAACTCGTCCTGAGAAAAGGAACGGGACGCTTTTACGTCCTTTGTTCTTCTTCATCGAAGGAGTTTTCTTCCTGCGGGCGAGCGAACAGACCGGGGAAACAAAAGACAAATTACAGAGACGGCCATCCATGTGACCCTTCCCACCTGTCTATACTCTATAGTCTGTAGACGAGAAGAAACCACGATCGAGGAGTGAACTCAAATGGTCCAAAGAGGCTGGAAGGACGACGAGAGATAGAGAATATTTGATCGTATTTTTTTTCCACTCTACTCCCTTCTTGGTTCTTGATCTTTCGCCGATCTCACTTCGAACCACCCACAACTATTAGAAACGCAAGGGTCAAGAGATCTTTTGTTACGTGGTAACTTCAGACTTCTCAGAAGATAAACAGTCGTTCTTAATGTCGAGTTTCACTTTCGCTTGAAACTCGCTCTTGACATTTCACAAAATGGAAATCGGTCTTAATAGAGATATAAAGGTTAAAAGTAAAACGTGATTTGAAAGTAGAAAATTACTCCTTTCAAAATTTTAAAAATTGACCTCTGAAATGAAAAAAAACAAAAACATTTCATTCGAATAGGAATTTACATATACATATTTCAAAGAGTCATCCCATGCAATGACAAATATATAATCAATGCAAAAGAGGACTCAGACATGAACTGCAAATTGCCTAACCTTAACTTTCCGGTTCTTTAGAGACAGAGGTACGCCGAATCTTTTAGTCGTCCAAACAAAAACATTTGTTAGTTCACTTTGATTATTATTCCAAAGCATCATAAATGTTAAGATTAAACCCGATTCAAAACAGTAATTATAATTTAATTTCTTCTTTAAATTATTATTTTGAATATTCATACAAAGACAAGTCTTTGAATACAAAGGCATATCTGAACATAGTTTGCAAGTCTTCAGTCTTCACTTATACTACCTTCCAGCAAATGAAAGTCATAAAAAAAAATAACACAACTCGGATTGGCATACCCTTGACTGAAATGATTCACATTTCGTTCCGATGCAAAAAGAATATAAACTATACTCCATCATTACCACTATGTGATATAACGATGCAGCCAGTTGAAAATAAACCTAGCTTGATCGTCAGAAGCTAAATCACGTGTAATTAAGTTACTATACACCGTATACGCTCTAATATAACGGAAGCGTGTTATGGTATGACTCTCAGCCTAATGATTAGCAAAAAATAAACGATATAGTCGTAATTTCTGCATCTGTCATGCGAAAAGTTTCCAGATCTCGCGAAAGAAAACTGCAATTTAGTTCAACCACCTTTATTGTTTTTATATTCCATTCTGGCGACTAAGATATAAATAAGAACATAAAATTCTTCCACGAAAAACATTAATGCTAAATTTTAATATATCTTCTATAAGAATTTATAGCGTATTATGCATGAACTAGATTAGTCATAAACGACTTTATACTTTCAATTATTTTTTCTGCTTTCCTTGAACAGATTCTTTATATCTTCTATAAAGAAAAAAATTTACATAAAATATTGGATAATCAATGCACATCATAAAATATAAGAAGAATTTTGCGCAGTATTTTATGAATGTGAGTTAAAAAACTCTCTTTTGTAGTAAAAAATATATTTTTCAAACAATCATTCAAATCGGTTCGAAGGAAAAAATTATCAATGAATTTTGTTATTTTGATATTTTATTAACTGATAACATTGGCTAGAATTTTTCTCATAGATAAACTAGATGAGTCTAAAAGAAAAAATAAAACCTCTTTAAGACAGAATAAATACAGGATTAAAGGACAATGTTAAGTGATAATGCACGGTTCCGCTGAAATTACTTCAACCTTAAAGTGCGAACACTAAAAATATTTTCTCTTTTCTTGAATCAGGAATGTCTCACAACTATTTTCCAATAGCAACCAAAAATCTTCGCCGGAGCTGTTTTTAAAAAAAAACATTTGTAATTTTAAACAATCGAAATTTCAAATTTTTCTCGAAAACGAAGCGAATAGGTACGAGAAAAAGTCAAGAGAGCAGATTTTTTCTCCGAATAAATTTCTACCAAATATAGCACTCTCACATTTTTTATCTCACTTCATCCTTTTTTAAACTTAATTTTTCGATTTTAAGACGAAAAAAGGTGGTTTTTGCAGTTTCAAGTGAAAAAAAAGTTGGTTGCCCAGATTTGAATTACATGAAGATAGATTTTTCCTTAAAAAGTTATCATTTATAGGATCGAACATTTTTAATATTAAGAAAACATGCCTTCGTGAAAACATGTTTTATTCTTGTGCTCAAAATAATTAATTCGAGTACAAAAAAATAAGAAACTCAAAATTTTGATATCTAATTCTTGATACTCAAAATTTTGAGTTTCTTATTTTCGTGTACTCGAATAAGCTCAAGAATAAGACATATTTTCACGCAGGCATGTTTTTTAAATATTAAAAATGTTTGATCCTACACAATTAGTATACATGAAAACTTTTTAAGGAAAAATGTATCTTTACGTAACTCAAATCATAATATTTATCCAGGCAACCAAATTTTATTCACCTGAAACTGCAAAAATCAATTTTTTCGCCTTAAAATCGAAAAATCAAGTTAGAAAAAAGACGTGAGATAAAAAAATGTGAGACTATCATCTTGTAGAACTTTTTTCAGGGAATAAATTTGCTTTCATGACTTTTTCTCATATATCTCATCGTTTTGAGAGAAGCTAGAAATTTTGATTTTTTCAAATTAAAAACAATTTTTTTTTCAAAAACTGCTTGAGCGAAGATTTTTTTTTTTTTTTGGAAAATAATTGTGAAATATGTCCGATACAACAGCAGAAAAAAACTTTTAGTGTTCGCACTTTTGGGTTGAAGTCATTGCAACAGAACCGTGAATGGTATTTTGGCCCCCCTCTGCACTATTTCGATAACTATTAGTACTGAAGAAAAAAGTTTCAAATAAAAATTCTAGCTCTTGAAAAGATAAATACTTTATTTTCTATACATTTTTTCTCTAAAATCATTAGTTTTTGAGAAAATGACAAAAAAAAAGCTTAGGTTTTCAAAAACGCGTTTTTTGCCTTTTTGACCTCCATTTACTCAAAAATTAATGATTTTAGAGAAATATGTATAGAACATTAAATATGCATCTTTTCAAAAGTTAGAACTTTTATCAGAAATTTTTTACTTTAGAACCAATAGTTATCGAAATGGTGCTAAAAAATGAAAAATTTACAGAAAAATGGAGGATTCCTTAAGTTTTGATCTTGAAAATGAAATTTGGGCGTATTTTCACTATCATTTTCAAAATTAGCGCATCGATGTATGTTTTAATCTGCGCGCGGAATATTTTTAGAAAAGTTATATTTCATGCTTCGGCAGAGAGGTAAGGGGGGGGGGGGAATACCATTATGACTTAAGGGAATGTGATGCATTATGACGTCATGTTATGCGAATGAGAGTTCTAAGGCCCTTTTAAAATACACCGAAGCCTCAGTTTACCAGGGGTTTCGGGGTTTTATAAAATAAAATTTTTATCGCAGTTGGAATCAATGCTCCGTTATGTCTTTTATCATTTTCCAAAATTACAATTCGCTTCATTCATTATTTTAATTATAAGTCCGCCGAATGTAATTTTTGAAATATAACTGCTAATTCCAATATGGGGACCATGATACAAGTTTTACCTGGTTTTATATGCGGCGGACTTATTATTAAAATAATTAATGAATCAGATTGTAATTTTGGAAAATGATAAAAGACAACGGAGCACTGATTTCAACTGCGGTAAAAATTTTATTTTGTAAAATAAGGTAAATTTAGTCATTTTAAATTAGTTTAAAAGGGCGTTAGAACCCTCATTCGCATAACATAAATTTATAACGTATCACATTCCCTTAACATAGTCCTTTATTTAATCTGAAATCTAAGGTATTATGTTTCCTTATTGAAACTCATGAATTACCCTTGAGACTTGAGAGTCTCTGAATTTCAGAGTGGCAACTATCTCCAAGTAAACTGTATAACAAGACCACAACGGTGTTGTCAAAGCTTAAATAAGACCCTCAGACAAACAATGGGATGCATCACTCATTGAGTCGCCGGTTGTAGAGATACGTCCGCGAAATGGGAGGGCGTCGCGACGCCAAGAATTAAACGTGCGAAGCGACGGCCGTCGGCTCTGTTGCCGACACTGTCCTGTCGATGATTGAGACTGTTCCATAAATAATATACCGCCCCTCAACTCACTTTTTTATATTCCTCATGCATTGTTATTTTTGGGTCTTTTAAACCATCCTTGTGATTTTTTCATTTTTAACGCTCGAGACTCAAAATATCAATGCTACCTCGCAAGAATTTCTTTCAAGCACCATATCATGAATTTTATTTTTAATTCAAAATTTTAATAGATTTTAAAACTAATTTTATTTATTCTCGCTTGATAATGAATATTATTATTAATACTTACGACATTTTTAAGTTTTAGCAAATTTTATCGGATATAAATTATCAAAATTTCGGTTTATTATTCACTTTATATTTGGTTTATAATTTCACGCAAAGTAAAAAAAAAAGGGATTAAGTTGCGATTCAAGAATACACCAGCTATCTTTGTGCTGAGCTATCTGTTTCACTTCGCACACGTTCCTGTCAGTCTTCATTCTGTGAATATGTCTGACAATCCGTCATCTCGTCCGGTCTCGGAAGAGTGAAAAGCTAGAATGCCGTACTGATATTTTCGTCCAGTCTCGTCAGAGAGTTTACTCCTACGAGCCAACGAATTCTGACAGAGGAAGCGACCTCGTTGTTTCTTTACAGTTCACTCAATTATTATGGCATCGCGTTGCTATACCCACTAATCTCGCAACACCTACACCGAGAAAAAAATATTCTTCGTTTAAGAGGATTCCTCTTATTTTGATGCAATTTTTCCTCTACAATATGGTAT
>JBAGKK010024470.1:0-11285 GCA_037177015.1 Euceroptres primus | reverse complement strand
AATTCACTTTAGTGAAAATTTCTGCTAATTATTAGTAGTTTTTGACTAAAGCTTTAGTGAAATGTTCAAAACTACTTAAAAAAATAGTGAAAAACGACTAATAATTAATAGAAAATGTCATCAAAGTAAATTAGTGGCCAGCTTTTCACTAATTCAGATTTAGAGAAACTATGTAATTATATTTGTAATTATGTAAATATGTAATTATATTTGTAATTATGTAAATATGTAATTGTATTTGTAATTATGTAAATATGTAATTATATGTAATTATGTGTAATTATATTTGTTAAAATATAAAAATTATAATTGTTGTAAATGAATGAGACATACAAATGGGAAATTTTGGCGTAATTTAATTAAGTTTTATGACTAACTGCCACTCCCAAAACACTATAAAGCAGTTGCAGGATAAAAAACCATTTTTTTTGTACGCTAAAATGCCAAAATTTCCCGTTTGTTTATAAATATTAAAATCGTTGTACTTTAACAAATATAATTAAACACATATCATTTTTAAGAATATTTGTAAGAATGCAAGAGATTAAAGGAACTCCGAATCTGAAAAAACCATAAATTTAAATATTAACCGTGCAGCACGATTTTTTGTAAATTGTTCATTTAATTTTTTTAGAACAATGAAATTGATTGTTTAATAAATTATACAAAAAGAACAAAATAACTCAAAATGAACTAAAATTAAAGTTACAAGTTACTGCAAAAATAGTAAGTTACATGATAGTTACTTTTTTTTAAAGTAACTAAGTTACTGCAAAAAATACAAGAGACTTATCTTTTTCAGTAACTTATAGATACTTGTAACGAGTTACTACCCAACACTGGTAGAAAGTATTCATTATTTGATAAATTGATAAAATCAAAGATTTTCTCAAAATATTTGAATAGGATTATTAAAACCAATTTCATTTTTAAAGCAAATTTCCTTGTCTCTTAACTATACAAGTTATAATAACTGGGTTTTTAGGGGGGTTTGATCTTCAACCAGAAGAATCATCTCCACAATACATAATTACATGTCGTTATTGGCGTACATGAAACAATTTGCATGTCTTTTGAGGTGTAGTATTTTGTATAACCCGAGGATAATTCGATGTACTTGGTCAAGACTTGAAAGGAGTCTCCTCCATAAAGTGAACATCAGAAAAATAAACCTTGAGGCGGTATGCAGGTGAGATCCTCCTCTTCGGTCGCACCAGCATTGGATTTCGATGTCTGAACTCGAGCAGTTTTACGTATATGGCAATGATCTTTTCTTCAATTCATGCTTAACAGCTACCTGATTAACAGTAGACTTCTCACATTCTCTTCCTATTGTTCTTCAACAATGCGACAAATCAATTCAATGAATCCAAAACTTTCAGATCTTCGGGGATAAAACATTCAATGCTAAGATACTATTTTCATTCATTAATAAATGGGCTTCATAATTATGATCAAAAAAGAATTTACAAAATTAATTTTCAGGCTTTGAGATAAATATAGTGACTATTCTGTATCAAGAATAAGTCTTTTCTAACTATTCATCTTGAATTGATTTTAGAAAATTTCCCGTTCTTTGAGCTTCCTAAATTTGAATTAGTGAGAATTTGGTTACTAATTTACTTTAGAAATTTTCACTAAAGTGAATTAGTGACCGACTTTTCACTAATTCAGATTTAGAGAGAGGATTACAAAATTTGAAGGTTTCGAAATTATTTTTAGTTAAGTCTATAGAATACATACGTGTTTAATAAAAACACATTTTTAAAAATCAGAATAGGTTGTTTTCGAAACCTATTGATTGTAGAGAAAAATGTTTTACATAAAATAGTTTTGGTTTTTTAAGGTATTTAAGCCTGTCATAAAAGTTCATCATATCTCAACACCTTTCTCGATAAATGAGAGGAACTGCAAGGAACTATTTTTTTCGTTGTTAAAAATAGTGTCATTCTTAAAATATATTGACTACATGAAAAAATGTTCTGCAGAAAAAATTATAAATTTATTGAGATATGGGTCGTTGCCAAAAAGTTGTGAAATTTGGCGTATTGATTTTTTGAAAAAAATCTTCTCAGAACTAGCTAAAGTATTTTTTTCACATTAATTGTGATCCAAAATGAAACAAAAATACCAATTTAAGAGATCAAGAATCACTTTTGTAGTGGCGATAAATAAATGAGATGTTAGGAAGGTTATCCAGTGAGCATTCAATAAACGCAGAAAAATAAATTTCAAAATTATTTTTAAAATATGTAGAGTGGAGATAACAAATTTTTAAAATATTGTAAAAATTTCTTTTTTCGCACTTTATTTCCGCGTTTTTTACAGATAAGTGCACTTTATATAAGGCAAGTTATACGTGAAAATATTGTCCGTAAAAACTTATTCGTTCTTACAAACTCGCATTTTAAACTAATTTATATTAAGGAAGTAACCTTGAAAAAAGAATTCCTTTTCATTGATTTATTGTGTTCGTGTCCTATGACCATTTTATGATATCTTGAGTGAAGTTTATCGTTTTGTTTGAAAAGAAAATTTTCAAATAGGTTAACGAAAATAGAAAAAGATTCTTTTCAGAAAATTCATATTATTTATCATTCAATGTAATTACGATATTATTGATTTACAATAAATGTTGAAATATATGAAGGGTAGCAGTACAAAACTAAATAACCAACAAAATGTGAATTTTTCAGTAGAGCGAAAAAACATTGTGAAAAATCGAAATCGCCATTTAAAGATAAAACAAAAGTCTGCTCCCGAGCTGAAATATTGCTGAATTTCGGTTAAAAAAGTTTGTTCAGAAAAACTTATCCAGTTTTGAGGAAATACATGTGGAAGTTGACAATGTCGAAGTAACACTAATCAAAAATTAGAGCAGACTCGTCTGCGGATTGTAATAAAAATAAAATTTTTAGTTTAAACAGAAAAATAAAAACTCGCTCCCAAGATATTGAGTTTCTGAATACGGGTAAATAAAGTTCAGTGAAAAAAAGCTGGCCAGTTCCGAGAAAAACTACTGAGAATTTTGGGGGTAGAATTTCATAGGTTTTCAAAATTGGCTTTGGATAGCGATTAAAAATCGAAATTTCAATATTTTATAAAAATAAAAACTTGATCCTGAGATATGGGGATGGTTAATGAGAAGAAAAAATTTCTGATAAACAGAAATTATTCTGTTCCGAGAAAATTAAGATTTAGTGTGACGGTATCGCACTGAGTCAAACAATTTTTCCCTGAAAATCTGATAAAAAAATAAAATTATATTTTTTATCAGTAAAGTTTGATAATTTCGAGAAATCAATTTCTTTAAGTATTATCAAATTTAATTAATATCAAATTTCTTTAGAAAATAACTGTTTTGGAAAACTCTACTTTTCAATTTTTGCAACTAAAAAAATTTTTTAAATTGATTTCTGTCTAGAAAACCTTCTTTGAGATGGATTTATGCTTGTCAAATTTTCTCAGAATTTTTAAATTAAAATTGTAAAAATTATTTTTAAAAACTGTTGGTAACCTTATGGCGAAGTCACTAAAGGGATAAAAATGAGATTTTGAATAAATCCTTTTAACACAACGTGTATTTGATTTTTTAAGAACTTTTTATGCAAAAAGCTCATTTTCGACAAAAATGTTGGTTATCTAGTTTTGTACTGCCACCCTTCATACATTTAATTCATTCTCTATAGTCCATTTATGTATTTTAAGGGCTGGAGACTGTGAAATATCACATTAGTTAAAAAGGTTCAAAAAGTCCATAAATAAATTCTAAATATATTTCTTGATCTTGTTCTCTACTACTTTCGTCATATTTGAGATGCATACTAACAGCAAAAATTATTCAAATTTGAAATATTTTTTTATACAAAAAATCAGCCACTAAACTTTAAAATCGATTATAAATTACATTTTTATGCAGGTTTGAAAAGAAACGCAATATTTACGAAAAACTCAAATTTCAAAAAAGAAAGGAAGTTTTGATTCGAAAATCTAATACTTTGTTTTCGGCAGTTTTTGGACACCTACTATTGGAAAAAAATCGCCAGCTTAACACTTCTTTTTTAATTTTCATCAGGTTCTCATCAACAAGATACTAGCTTCTATTTCGGTTATTGATCAAAATTGTATCAGGAGTTAAATCATGATTACCACTTTTATTTTGATTATTTTCCTAACTTTTATCAGGGAAAAACTACTGAGGGAATAAATTTAAAGAAAATATTTAACACAATAAAAATATTGGTATTATTAATGTATATTTGCCTACAAAATCCTATTGGTCTTGCGAGGATGTCTGTTTCTACTTAATCAGTAGATATTTCTCTAACTGCGAGATATCTGTTTGCAAGGCAATGATTATACATATGCACTTAAATCTTCACAGAAAAAACGAAGGATCTTATCTCGATTCCGGGTTAAAAATTACCTGCAGCAAAAATTAACTTCACAGGATAAAGTTTTCCCAAATATCGGCTAAATTTTCTTTTGTTTTTTCTTGACAGCACCATGTATTTTGAAAGACGTGAAGTTTTCTGAATAAAAATTTATCCCTATAAAAAATTATCTGCAACAAATTTTATCCTTAGTTTTTTCTGTGTTCACTATTCTATAAAAAATGTAGTTTACAGAGTGTGATTATTCTTTGGTGCTAATTTTATCAGGATATTTGTAAATTACTTTTCTTAATGGCTTTACTCATCCTTGAACATTGGAAAAGTAATATGAATTCGTATTTTGCGTTCTCATTAAACGACTTTATCGGAAAGGACGTATGTTCATTGTAAATGTACACGTTGAGTGTACATCGCTGTGCTGTGTCGTGGTTCGAAGCAGCTGGTTCGCCGTAATACGGCAGGTGAATCCAACTGCTACCATTCTCTTACATGGTACATGTCTCTTTGGTCCTGTCATGTCGGGCGGCGAAGGCGGGCTAATCGCCATCGCACCCTTAATGACGTAAATTCCCTTTTTACGCACCATAGCCGCCATACTCGATGCGACGTCGCGAACGAAATTCGCTTAATTGGCGACACTACCTTTATTTATCGTGCTTCCAGTTACCCGCCTGAATCAAATGTACTAAGTACCTCAACCTTTGTTTGTAACTCTGAATGAGGATAAAGGGTTTATGTTCATCTTTATTTATAGATATGTTTTAAACATTTTACACCTTAACACACTACAATTTTATTTTACATACATTCCCTTTGATTAAAATGAGTAACAATGGTTCGAATTAGGAATTTAAAATTGAATCAACATTGAATATGTTGATTCATTGTTGATGAATTCAATAATTATGTTGATTGAAACTGCGGTTAGAATTGTCCTCAAAGTTTGAGAAACTGGAGAATAATTCTGTTGTTTTTCCGTTCATCTGCCAATCCCTTAATTTCTGAAACTTTAGAATACACATCAACCGACTAATTACCTCCATTGTTGTATACTTGTATAGCTTCACAGAAAACCGATAGTGACCATTTTGTTGCCTCTCATTTTGAACAATAAATTGAAGTTTTCATAGTGATTTTATTTGTCTTTGTATCTCATTTTTGTGGCATATCATTTTGATGCAATATCCGAAGTAACATTGATAAGATTAAAAGGTGGCTCGTTGTTAAATCAAGGAATCGACAAGTTTCCACTCTCTCCTTTTTATAAAGAGATCGAACACCGTGATGACGTTTAGCGGTGACAAAGTGTCGTCAACCTTCGTCATAATGAGAGACTCCTCACTCCATTAGCATCAGTAGAAACATAATCTCACTGTATCAACTTCCATAAATCTTGTCTCAGTCTCTGGCAACGATGTAGCATGCATTTGCTTTCGCATGAAAAACGATTCGTTCGACACGTTCTTGGGAGTGCGTATGTTACAAATGAAAATATCAATTAGCGGAGAAACGAGCAGACCTTTCTGTCCACTTTTTTTCTTTCTTTCGCGTGTTTCTTCCGCTATCTTCGATCGTCGCTTTCGCGCGTCTCGCATACTCGTGTAAACTGCGGCAGGAAGCACCATAAGCGCAATGTGTTGGATTCTTGTTATCGGCATATTGAAGATTGCGGCGAGGTGCAGCGATAAGAAATGCGTTTCAAAAGAGGAGGCTCGATTTTGGGTATGTTAATAATTCGCTGTTCGATTTGGTGCTAAGGAAGTAACTACTTGTGGGATGGGGAACATGAAATGGGCGAAGTAGATCGCTGTTGTTTGAATGAGGAATTTGTGATTGGCTTCAAATTGGATTAAGTTTTTTTGGATATAGTTTATCAAATTGGATATACTAAATAAAGATCAACACCAAGAAATGATGAATATTAAATAAACTCATTGTTAGAGAAAATGTGCTCGATTAATAAAACGAATAAATTCATAAGCTAGTCGGTTACTTTGTTAAAAAATTCACGAAAGAAAAGAAGACTATAGAATAAAGGAATCAAAACTAAGAATAAAGAACTAAGAAATAAGTCAATAAAGACTAGGAATAAAGGAATCAACTTCTCGCGTTGTTCTTTTAAGAGTTAATGTAGTATTCATTTTTATGTTTTATTCGTTTCAGTTGAGTTTACTCGATTAATCGGCCAAATCGCACAGCTCTCTTCCTAACACTTTACATATTTTATTAAATAATAATTAAAAACAATAAAATTTGTGTAAAAGTAAGATAAGCAACATGTAATAAAGATAAAAGATACACTTGAAATAAATATTCTGCAGAATAATCTAAAACGTTTCGTATCGTCTCATGAAAGAAGAACGAGCTCGCGATTCGGGTCGTGTCGAATGCGTAGGTAGAGGGTCTCAAGGAAGGTAAGTCGAACGATGAAGATATGAACGAGATGGAATAAGAGATCGAATGTTCGAAAAAGAAGAAAAAGAGAGGGCGAGAGATACGCAAAGCGAAGAAGTTAAGATAGATCAAAGGGCACCGGCAATAATTATAGAAATATGCGCGCTCATGCGATTCCGCCTTGTCGAGTGCGTACTTTGAAAAGAGGGTGTGATTCTACAGTTGCTGTTGCCTACTGGATGTTATCGATGCTCGCTGGCTCCTCTGTCGGTAATACAGTTATTTATTCACCCCTTGTTATCGTCTTGTAATCTATAAACTCGCTGGATCCTCTCTTTCCCTCTTTCTATTCACTTCTTTCTTCCTCTAGCCTCTTTTTAGCTTTAACAGCTCGCCTCACACTGTCGGCTTGTTTCCCAGTTTTGTCGCGACACTCGTCGCCATCGCACAGGTGCATTCGCGAAGATGTGGTAATTGGTCGAGGTTTTTCTCATTCCCTGCTGCATCGCCTTTAACAATCGTCTTTTTCCTCATTAAAGAATTCACGATACATCGAAGTATTTTATAAAATGATTGGATAAATATTATTATTATTATTAGTATTTGTATTATTATTATTATTATTATTATTATTATTATGAAAGTGGTTGTCAAAATTTTTAATTTCTAAGCAAAGTACCTACACTGTAATAAATTTCTTGAAAATTCAAGCACTTTTCAAGAACATTTGTCGTTGATTTGTTTCATGAACGTAACTGAAATGAGATTCAGATACTGTGATTGAAAATTCAAATACTGTAATTGAAAATTCAATAACTTGCATGGACGACCGACTATCTGCTACAAAGTAGTGTTCATCCCTACGTGTCGATATGATATTGTTATTATCCGGATTATTGGAAAGTAGCGAAAATAGTAAGTTTTAAGAAAAAAGATAAAAATGGAAATGAACTTGGTAGCTACCGTCCAATAAGTTTATTACCAAACTTTAATAAACTTTTTGAGGTTATTATTAACAAAACTGTTGTGAGAGAATGTGAGCAAAAAGATCTTATGCCGGAACAACAGTTCGGTTTTAGACATAAAAACTCGTCTATTCATGCTATCAGTAAGTTTACAGGTGATATATGTTGGACTTTAAATAATAACAAGTTTATTGGGGGGTGTCTCATTGACTTAGAAAAAGCATTTGATACGGTTTGGTTGGATGGTCTATTTTTTAAATTAATAAGGAAAGGATTCTCAAAATATTTGATACGATTTCTGTGGGTGGAAACTACATGGAAGCTACATGTAAAGGGGAAACTACGTGGAAAAAAGTTTTTTGTATCAGATATCATGGACAACGCGCTAAGATCCGACTATTTTGAAATTCCCGACGGGTTACAAGGGACCGTAAATTCACCAACATTATTTAACTTGTATTTTAGTGATATTTTAGGACTGTTCAGAATTAATATGGGTCCCGCAATTAAAGGAATTGCATTCACCGATGACTTTTTATTGTACGTAATCGGTAAATGTGTGGAAGAGACTCAAAA
Organism: Euceroptres primus; assembly: GCA_037177015.1. NCBI lineage: Eukaryota > Metazoa > Arthropoda > Insecta > Hymenoptera > Figitidae > Euceroptres > Euceroptres primus. Next base: position 2,956 of record JBAGKK010024470.1, on the reverse strand, counting down.
GGAGTTATAAAAGATATTTAACTTAGTTATAAATTATTTACATTTGGAGATTGAAATGTAATATCGATAAATGCGAGAAAATATTATTCCGGCCAAGTTTTAAAGTCGGAAACCACGGTAAAAATTATAAAAAATGGAGAGATTTTCATCTTACTTATCAGGAGGCAAGGTTGAATCATAAAGAGTGCGTACATTATTTAGGTTCTTTTTTAGATGATAGACTCAGATTTGTTAAATTAGTAAAACAACATTTAGAAAAGTCTTAAAGTCGGAAGCCTCGGTAAAAATTATAAAAAATGGAGAGATTTTCATCTTACTTATCAGGAGGAAAGGTTGAATCATAAAGACTGCGTACGTTATTTAGGTTCTTATTTACATGATAGACTCAGATTTGTTAAATTAGTAAAACAACATTTAAAAAGGCGTAACTTAATTTTAAAGGCGTAATTTTAGCGCCTGAAAAGGCGCAATTTTAGCCTAAAGTTTCACTCACGTGTGCTGGACAAAAAAGTTAAGATTTTATGTTACGCAATATTTATTCACCCGATTCTGACATATGGATATCAAATTTGGTTTAATTTAAGTGCGTCTACAATGGAAAAATTGCGAAAATTTAAACGAAATTGCCTGCGTGCATGTCTAAATATGTACAAAAGTCCACATTCCAATTATGAGCGATATTATTCCAATAAGGAACTGTATAAAGTCGCAAATATTAATAGAATTGATAACTTCATATTAAAATTAATTAGGGACCATATAGCTAATTCTTTTAATATCCTTTCAAATTCTGAGATATTTAATCAGTATTATCCAAATCCGCTTTATCATGAAATGGCTAGAAAAAAAAGGTTAAATTCTACACTATGCTTTCCCGTTTCTGATTAGTAACAGGCATATTCAAGAAAATGAAAATGTACCAATAATTTATCATATTAAGCGACACGCTTTTAATAAAGCAATTTTATACGACAGGAACTCTTTATGTAGGCAATGTGAGAACACTTGTTTCTCTATAAGTATGTCGGAGAAGGACAAAAAAGATAAACATCGACAAAATGTAAAGCGATCTTGGTGCTTAAGCCCAGACTATACATTTTAGATTTCCATAATTTAATATAGCTTTTATTTTTCATTATTTACTAGTCTATGCTAAGTACCGAACAAGCTGTGACTAGTTTTTTAAACATTTTTTACTGGTCCTAATTAATCTAAGCGTGTGAATACGATTCTGCATTAGTTACTATGTATATTCGATTCTTGTATAAAATCCACAAAATGTGTTTCGAAATGTCTGCGAGAGCTGAGATTTCAGCCTACATTTGCTCTGTATATAATCTAAATATATGTTAAATAAATACTGTTATATAAAAAAAACGTGGTTCTGTGGTATATTCACTAAGTTCGCGAGTTTTAGGTTAGGGTTCGATTCTCGGCGCCACAGATTTTTTTTATTTCCTCGTGGTTGAATTTTCATTTACATGGTGATATAAAACTTCAACCAAATGTAATTTAAAATTCAAAAAGATATTCCTAACAGTGTACTTATATGAAACCACATTCCAGTAGAGTTTAAGGATGCACTCTCTGTACAATCAACCTCAAAATTAATCAAATCTTTATGTTGATTTATAAAACCAAGCGGAACGTTCACAAATTACGTAACGCTTTTTTTGCCTTTTTTTTAGACCTTCCCTCCGCCACGTAAGGCATTTTCTGAGCTTTTCCTGTACATTTCTTGTACATTTTCACCGTTAACGTAACGAAAATTGGAACCCCACCCCCCTTTTAATATTACATAATTAGTGAATGTTCCCAGGTCAAATAAATCAAAAAATATTTTTAATGAATTTTTTAAAAAGAAACCTAAGGTTACTTTAGAAAAAATGACTTGGGTCATAATTGTTTACTTAAAAATAATTATTAGGATATTTATGTTCTTTTCGTCCGTTTTAAACAAAGTCGTATTTTTCATTCAATTTCAATTCTCAACAGCTCATATTGTTCCTTAAAAGTTTCTTTTGCAGTTCTATTTGGTACATTTTTATTAAAATTATTTTGTTTACAAATTATGTACTGTTAATGACCTTGCAAATTAAATAATATAAAAAATTATAAATTTTAATAAAAACGTGCCAAATAGAATTGTAAAGGATCTTTTTAACCATTTAGTGCCCATTGTGCCATATATGGGGCATTATTTCTCAAGTTTACCCATCCCAGAAAATGAATGTCTCCGATCAGGTTCAAATTTACAAAAAGTTTAGTCCTATTAGATGGCACTTCAAAAAAAAAAAAAGATTGAAAAGTTTGGTCAAAAACTCGTTGAGGAACGCGGGGGGGGGGGATTTTGTACTTTGCTATTTCGGATATAAATACCTTTTTATGTATAGCATATAAAAAATTTTGACCCAAACGTTTTCGATAAACTTTTTCCCAATCCTTCGAATGAAATAAAAAAATTTTGAAAAATTCAAAATTTAGCCTTCATTTTTGAAAGTAAAAAATATTTTTGATTTTTTTTTAAGTTCAACCCTTTTTTTTCTTTTTTTTTAAAACTAAAAATAAAACTTAAAATGCTTACTTTCAAATCCTTGAACGGCAAAATGTCGTTTTTTGTTGTTTTTGAAAAATTGAATTTTAAGTACCTTAATAAATTCAAAAAATTTTTTCATGCGCAAAAAAAATTCGGAAAATTTTTTGCATGTACAGTTTTTGATAAGAAACAATATGGTAAAAACGGGAATTAAAAAAAAATGTTGTTGATTTTCTAATTTTTTTAAAATTTTCAAAAATAAAAACTTTTTTTTTTAAATTTCATTAATTGCGCATTTTTCATGGACAATAGTATATTATGCACCTAGGGGGAGAAGAGGGATTTTTTTGACGAGTGTATGTTTTCAGTACGAGTCGTAGGCGAGCGCGTAGCGCGAGACGGAGACGAGTACTGAAAACG
>JBAGKK010024459.1:0-11285 GCA_037177015.1 Euceroptres primus | reverse complement strand
CGTACTAGAGACGTTCTCTTAGGGGAATTAAAAGAGGTTCACTAGGACAATAATTTCGCGGACTTTCAAGGAAATCGAAGACAAAAAGTTTTTAGGCGGGTACACTTGACGAATTTTGCCCCATATGAGATTGATGGGATCGAGTCATGTCACACTTACGGCAAGCCACATCTGCGGCAAGTCACATTTGCGACATGTCACATCGGCGGCCAGCCTCATCGCAGCATCTCACATTCAAGAACATTTCTGAGTCCACTCTAAACTGGCAGAAATGCGGCAAGCCACATCTGAGACAAGTCTTACTTACTGCAGTTATATATTTTTCTCCTTTGCTTCATTATAAAAAAGACACGCCCCTCCCCCCTGTACAGAAGGGGGTGGGTGCCTTCGTCTCTTTCTAATTCCCTTTCTCCCTTTAATAGTGGTACCATGAGATGCCGCAATGTGAGCTGCCTCAGTTGTGGCTTGCTGCATTTCTGCCACTTTGAAGTGGACTTAGAGATTTTCCTAAATGGGAGTTGTCGCGATGTGACTTACCGCAAATGAGAAATGTCGCAGATGAGGCTTGCCGCTTGTGACACATTTCGCAAATGTGACTTGCCGCAGATGTGGCATGTCGCATTTCTGCCACTTTAGAGTGGACTTACAAAATTTTCTCGAATGTAAGATGCCGCAAATGTGACTTGCCGCACATGTGATTCACCGCAAATGTGGCTTGCCGAGTGTAACATGACGGCCCCATAAATGTCATATCTAAAAAATTTAATTTAATTTATTTTGGGAAGCCTTCAAACATTTTAAAATTAAAATTAGGAAAATTAGAACTACATACAATTTATAGAGTACCATTCAAAAGTAACAGCATCATAAAGTTGGGGAAAGACAAATTTGAAAAACTTCAAAAACAGGGGGTTATTTATCAAATTAAATCCATGGATTGCAATGTTGTGTATAACTGTAAATAGGACAAACAGGAAGGGCATTTAGGGTAAAGAGGGGTGAACATCAAAATAATTTGCATATTCTTCCAAGATACCATACCGTTCTAGCAAAGCACAGTTTCATGCATGGACATGATTTCAATTGGGATGACTCTGCATTATGAGAGACAAAAAAAGAGAATTCACGAAGAGGTTGGATTTGTTGACTTATCCTTTTTCTTTCTCCCTACCTGTGCCTGTGTTTGTATGGTCATATTTCTATCTCTAATGAGCCCAAAAAAAAGGGATATTAGGAAAGTTGCATTTGGTGCTGACCTGTTTGTGTAAAGTTTAATCTTTACATAAATCGGTTCTAAGAAGTGTGAGTTCTTGTTATCTTTGCACAAATATAATAAACAGAGGCATTAAGCCCAGATTTTGATACTGTTCTAGAAAAAACGATTTTTCTAATAGAGTGATTCTTTGTCACACAAAAAAATTGTTCAATTTTAAGAGTTCAAAGTTTAGTTAATTTAGATTCAAACATATTTAAAAAGTTTTTTAGCTTCAAATTTAAATCGTTTATATAGTACAATTTCAAATTAAAAGTGCCTAAAATTGAAAATTTTTAATTGGAAATGTTTAAAATTTAACAATGTTGAATTGAATGGATGTAAAATTAAAACGTTTTGAATTAAAAGCGCTCCAAATAGAATAAGAATTTCGCTGAATTTTTCAATTTTGAAGGCATCTAATTTGAAATACGTTCAAGCATTTCAATGTTTCATTTTGAATCTTATTGGGTTTTATGAATTCATTCGAAATTTAAGGGGAAAAAAGGAAAGTTTCTTTTAAAAAAGGGGTAAAAAGGAGAAATCTTTAAAATCGGGAAAAAATAGGAGAAAGACTGTGAAGCCCGTCTAATATTAAGAAAAGCAAGTACAAATCGGGGTGTCTAGCGATCAGGCCATTTGAAATTCCCGGGTTTTTCCCGATCAAATTTTTCATTTTCACAATCAATTTTACATTTTTTATTTACGTATATTTATTTACGTATATATTATATGTATTTTCTTCATGTGAAAGGTCCAATTAATAAAAACATCTTTTAGTATTGATAGCCAACGTTTCGGACTTTATAAAGTCTAAGAAATGTTTTTATTAATTAGACCTTTCACACGAAGAAAATATAAAATTGACAAAAAGTCGAAACTGAAGAATATGGATATAAACGTATATATTATCCTAGATAACTAACAATTTTTCACGAAATAAACACATTAGCATTTTATCCCTATCTTAAACATTAAGTTATACACTTTTTTTTTACATTCTTGAAAAAATAAAAATTAATGTTCTCGAAATTTATTTTTTTTTCCCCTTTTCAAATAGCCGTAAATAAAATGAGAATAAGTAGATTTTACCATTAAATTAAAAAATTCCCGATCTAAAATAAAATTCCCAGGGTTTCCTCGGTTTTCTCCCGGTGAAACCAAATTCCCGGGTTTTTCCCGATTTCCTGGTCCACTAGACACCCTGCAAGCAATAAAAATGCGTAAATGAAGGGTGGCAGTACAGAATGAGATAACCAACATTTTTGTCGAAAATGGGTTTTTTGCATAAAAAATTCTTTAAAAATCAAATACATTTAGTCCTAAAAGGATTTCTTCGAAATCTCATTTTTAACCCTTTTAATACCCACTGTACTAAATATGACACATAAGGTAACTAACTATTTTAAAAAAATAACATTTACAATTTTTATAAAAAAATTCTGAAAAAATTTGACAAGCATAAATGCATCCTAAAGAAGGTTTTCTAGGCAGACATTAATTTAAACAATTTGTTGTTTAGTTGCAAAAATGTAAAAATTAAATTTTCCGAATCATTTTTTTTAATCAAACATTTTTTATTCTTAATCAGCGTCCCTATATCTCGGGAGCTAACTTTTATTTTTGTAAAAAATTGAAAGTTAGATGTTTAATCGCTATCCAAACCAACTTCTGAAAACCTAAGAAATTGTAACCTCAAAATTGTTGGTCATTTTACACGGAATAGGCTAATTTTGTTACATCAAAATTTATTTACCCGTATTCAACAACTTAATATCTCGAGAGCAAGTTTTTATTTATTTTTTTTAAACCTAACATGCAATTTTTATATGAAAAACCGCAGCCCAGCCTGCTCGAATTTTAAGTTAGTGTCACTTGGATATTGTCAACTTCCACATCTATTTCCTCGATACTGGATAACTTTTTCTAATAAAACTTTTTTGGCCTCAATTCAGCAATGCTTCAGCTCGGAGAGGACTTTTGTTTTACCTTTAAATAGTGATTTTGATTTTACAGAATGTTTTTTCGCTCCCTTGAAAAGTTCACATTGTGTTGGTTATCTGGTTCTGAACTGCCACCCTTCAATTTATCTGCGTGATTGAAATCTCACAATTTTTTCTTAAACTCTCGAATTTCGCACCTTGTCCAAATTCTCCAAGAGTCCAGTACATCGCTGCAGATTCATGGCTACCCGAACCGGATGGACGTTCACCTGCATGATGAATTTGTGGAAGGAATCAGCAAGATGAGGCGGTAAAAGTGGTTCGGTTTGTAAGCCCTGAGATTTAATGTAGTAGTCTATATCAGCCTTTGGGATGAAATTGTTAATTGTAGCGACGCAGTGATGATTCCCGACAAAAGCAGCCATTTGAGCGGCAGTTCGACCCACACTATTGGTGACTGATATTCGTGCCCCGTAAGACATCAAAAGATGACATAAATCTGCATTTCCGCTCAACGCGGCGAAATGTAGAGCTGTGTATCCGTGTTCATGTTGGCATGAGTTCACATCAACACCCTGAAATTTTTAATATTTCCCACTTATAAAATGGGAGAAGCTAAGGACTCTTTTTAATTTCTTATTTAATTGATCTTTATTTGATATTTTTTTAAATTTGTTACTTCATTTTCGTTTCAAGCAGGAGATGAAATTTTCTGAGTATTTCTTGACATTCTTTTTTTCTAGCAGTCCTTTCTTTATTTTTTTGAATTGTAGAAAATATTTTGAAATTAAATTTAATTCCAGAAAAGAAGTTTCTTAATACTTTGGATGATCGAATTCAGTGATCCCATAATGAAAATTAAAGCAAGATCTGTTTGTGCAACAGGGTCAAAATTTCTCAGGCATATCTGAAGAGGCGCATGAATATACCCCAAAATTCACTTGTCATAATTTTCATTTGACCGAAATTCATGTTATCGAATAATCATTTGCCACAATTTTTTTAAACCGAATTGCGATTTGCCAAGATTTATTTGAATGTTCATTTGTCATAATTTTGATTTCTCCGAATCGCCATATGCCTTAATTTCTATTTATCAGAATTATCATTTGTCATAATTTTCATTTGTCCTAATTTTCGTTTCTCCTAATTTTCATTTACTCTATTAGCCATTTGTCCTAATTTTAATTTGTCCTAATTTTCCTTTGTCCTAATTCTCATTTGTCCGAATAGTCATTTGTCATAATTTTAAATTATCCGAATCGCTATTTATCATAATTTTTATGTATCCGAATAACCATTTTTCATAATTTTTATTTGTCCTATTTATCCGAATCGTCATTTGTCATAATTTTCATTTATCCGAATTGTCATTTGATATCATTTTTATTTGTCCTAATTTTCAGTTGTCCTAATTTTGATTTATCCGAATCATCATTTGTCATAATCTTCATCTGTCCGATTTACAATATGCCATAATTTCTTTGTAACCGAATTCTCATTTATCCTAAATTTCATTTGGCTGAAGGAAAATCCGCCCTAACAATAATGGCGCGAAATTCAAATTCATCCAATCAGAATTTAAAAAAATGAGAATTCGGTTACAAAGAAATTATAGCACATGGTAAATTGGACAAATGAAGATTATGATAAATAACGATACGGATAAATAGAAATTATGACAAATAACAATTCGGATACATAAATAATATGTCAAATGACGATTCGGATAAATCAAAATTATGGCAAATAGCTCTTCGGACAAATGAAAATTAGGGCAAACGAAAATTAGGAAAAATAAAAATTGACAAATAGCTGTTAGGACAAATAAAAATTATATCAAATGACGATTCGGATAAATGAAAATTATGGCAAATGAGTATTCGGTAACATGAATGCCAGTGAAATGGAAATTATGACAAGTGAATTTTGGGGTACATTCATGCGCCTCAGTCCACAGCCGTTGAATTGAATCGATAAATAACTTGCATTTTACATTAACCTGACAAGTTTGACAGTTTTTTAATCTTTGATACTTAAACTACAATTACAAAAAGAAGTTTCGCAAAATAAATGTCTTCTTTGGGAAAACTATTTAATTAGTGAAAGATTCGTGGTCAGTAAGGGTGTCCAAAAAGCTCGAAGCCCTATACTCGACCGGACCGAGTCGAGCTTTTAACACTTCGAGTCGAGCCAGGCTGGGCTCGATCAGTCTCGGGCCGGGCCAAGCTCGAGCCGGGCCGAGTACAAAAGCTCGAAAAATTCCGAGTTCTGGAAGAGGTTCGGGTACCCGAAAATTTTTAGTTCTCGAAAAGGTTTGGCTACCCGAAAATTTCGTGATATCAAGCAGGTTAAATCAAAGATAAACATGATTTATTTACTTTATTGTTAATTGTTTAAAGAGTTTTTATTGTTTAAATTTAACTTTTGACGAATAAGGCAGAAAAACGTAGTTTTTCTGCAAATTGGTTAACAAACTCATCAGCATTATAGTATGTCTGGTATTTTTACCACTTATAATTATTTAAACAATTTCCATTTGTTTAAAAATTTTTCTTCGACAAAATATAAGAAAGTTACACCTTCTTCAAGTAACATGAAGTATAAACCAATTGAATTACATCAAAGATAAAAACGATTGATTAACTTTATTTTCAATTATTTAAACAATTGTTTAAACAATTGCTTGTTAAATAACCTTCATGAGTACCTCACTCTAATTGAAAAGTGGACAAACAGTAGAAATTATCAGAAAAAACCGCAACTTTCTAGCATATCTGTAGGAAAAGATAGTTGTAAAGAATTATAAATTGTTTAAAAAATTAAATTTAATTTAATTTAAAAAATTTTTTTAAAAATTATAATAATTATTAGCTCACCCTGATTAAAAAGTGGAAAATAATTTAAAATTTTTAGAAAAAAACTGAAACTTTCTAGCATTGTTCTAAAAGAATATTGTTATAAATAATAGTAAATAGTTTATACAATTTATTTTAACTTCTAATTATCAGTAGAAGGTAATATTTTATGTATTAGAAATTTTCGAGAACTCGAAATGATCCGAGTACCCGACACAATTCGAGTACTCAAAAATTTCGAGAACCCGACTGGTTTCGGGTTCTTGACACCAATCGGGTACCCGAAAATTTCGAGAACCCGACTTGTTTCGAATTCTCGAAACCAATCGGGTACTCGAAAAATTAAAAGAACCCGACCAGTTTCGGGTTTTCGACACCAATCGGATACTCGAAATTTTCGAGAAACCGACCAGTTTCGGGTTCTCGACACCAATCGGGTACCCAAAAATTTCGAGAACCCGACCTGCTTCAGGTTCTCGAAGTCAGTCGAGTACTCGAAATTTTCGGGTTCTCGACGGGCCGAGTATTCTCGAGCCCGGCCCGATAAAAGTCGAGCTCGGTTCGGGCCGAGATTTCGAGATTTGTGCACACCCCTAGTGGGCAGGTAATTTGGCGCAGACGTTAAATCACACGAAATTGAATACGAATCAGAAGAAAAGCAATGCAAATCGTGTTTGGGGTTATGTTATAGTTACAAATGTTGATTACGATGTATTACCTCAAAATTATCTTCAAATTGGAATTACCTAATGCAAGTAAGCTTTACTCATGTGTACTTAAAAACATTCAGAAAAGTATTAATATATCACAATATTAAAAAATAATAGCAGCACGCCAAATTAGCCGCCATGTCGGTTAAATTGGCGCAAGAGCAAATACTCTGGAAAACTCAATAAATACCTGCTGTACTTATTTTTAATAAAATATTTATCCTAGTAAGAGTATAGTCAAGATATCAACCTATCCAACTCCTATTTTTTCATCAGATTTGATCACATAATTTTGTTTTAAACTCCCATTTTACATTAATCAATACATTAAAAAATCGGCTCCGAACAATCTATTAGGAATTCAATTACCTTTAATTTACAAAAAAAAAATCTAAAATCAGATAAAAATTGAAAGCTATAGATTTTTGAACAGTAAACTCCTGAAAAATCCCTCTGTGCGTTAACAAAATCGGTCGAACGCGTTCAACCGATTTTGTTCATTTTTTTTCAGGGATAACATAGAATTTATAAACGTTTGAAACGAAGTAAAAATTGAAATTTTTTTCCAAAATTTGACCAAAAAAACTTTTAAAAATTTGAATTCAATTTTTCAGTCAAACGCTCCTCTACGATTTGAAATAAATTCCAATATTTGGATTCCCTATTATTTTCTGCGTTGATTTGAAAAAAAAAAAGAAATTAATAGAGAGTCTAAAACTTTTGGAGATAAAAATCTTTAAATGTCGCCACGTGAGCTTTACAAAGCGTGAACTGCAGGCATGTAAGCCATATCGACGTGTCCAAACAACAAGGTTCTAACTCACGGAGTACAAATTGAAAGGTGCAAATCGGGTGGCAAACTCTTGAAGCTTCAAAATCCCATGTAAATTGTATTGGGTACACCAGCGCCCTCAATTTTACGGCACCTTTCTATTTGCACTCTGCGAGTTAGAACCTTGTTCTTTGGACACGTCTATATCTTCAAGACCGTTGTTGGAATTCAAATGATTTTTATAGACATAATATCGAATTTTTTGATATTTTCAACGAAAATTAAAACGAAAAAGAATTTTCAAAATCGTATTCGACAAATGCACAAAAAAAATTTGATTCAGTTTTTGACACGAAAGCACCCCTTATTTTTAATATTTAATGCATTATTAGCATTCCTTATAATTTTACGCGACGCTCAAAAAAAAAAATTGATGGAGTACCCAAAACTCGCGGAGTAATCGATTTTGAGTTCATAGATTGCAGCGCATGCATGTTGACATACACTCGCTATCATTCAAAATCGATTATCTCCACGAGTTTTGGGTGCTTCAGCAATTTTTTTTTCATCGATACATAAAATTATACGGAATTCTAATATCGCATTAAATATTAAAAATAAGGGTGCTTTTGTGTCAAAAACTGAATCCAAATTTTTTTTGCATTTTTTAAGTCCGATTTTGATATTTACTTTTTTCGTTTCAATTTTCTTTGAAAATAACACAAAATTCTATATCATGTCTATAAAAATCATTTGAATCCAACCAACGATCTCGGAGATGTGGCCTACATGCCAAAAGTTCACGCCTGTAAAGTCCACGTGGCGACATTAAAAAATTTTTATCTCCAAAAGTTTCAGACCCTCCATCAATTTATTTTTTTTAGTTAACGCAGAAAATAATAAGGAATTTCAATATTTGTATTTAATTAAAACTTTAGCGGTGCATTTGACCAAAAAATTGGATTAAAAATTTTTTTTGAGTTTTTTTAGGGTCAAATTTTCGAAAAAAAAATTTTTATTTCTATTTCGTTTCAAACATTTATAAATTCTATGTTATTCGTGAAAAAATGAACTAAATCGATTGAACGGTCTTGTAGATATTGTGTTTTGAAACGTGTCGAGCCTCAAAATTTAACTGCAGGAATTTAAAAAATTTTTGAAAACCATTTGGCACCTCACCTAACACTAAAGTTTCGCCAATTTGCATAAAAATCCAAAGACCCCCCACCAATTTCTGATGTTCCTGAGAAATTTTGACCTAACAACGAAAATTTATCAAAATAACAAAGGAAGATGTTAAAAAGAGGCTATTTTAGAGGGGACAGTGACATTCGTTTCATTGTGAGGTACTGGAAACTTAGATAGAATGAGCGAAGTTCAGTTCATTTTACCCCGTAACGACGGGATGCATATACACATATCCTCCGCTCATATATCAGAAACTTGTGGCTTGATTTTCAATAAACTTGGTATACAAGGGTTTTCAGTGGTAATTTTTTTGATTTCCAAGTCAAAAACACAAGATTCATAATGGCCGCTCCAACATGGCCGCCGTCAAAATGGTCCAAATATGCGAATGTTTTTCAAAATCCATAAAGGTCATATGACAAAGGGTAATTCATAGTGCTCTTCTTGATTTCGTGCAGGAAAACTCCGAGCTCAAGATGGCGGATTCAATATGGCGACCGTTGGGATATAATTCGATATTCATGCTACACAAGTTTTCGATGGTGTTGTCTTAGAATCTTAAGTAAAAAAAAATCAAAATTCAAATTGCAAATGTTGTTTGAAACTAAATAAGTTGTATTAAAAAGATTTCTTATGATTATGTTTTCTTTGATATTTGATTGCAGATAAGTAGTTATAGCTGGGTGAATCACAAAGCTCCGTTCGAGAATGCCTAGTTTCGTTCTTCTAGAAGCTCATCACTACTAAGTAAACCTATGATAGTATCAAATTGGGAGAAAAGATATTTACAAAGTATTCACATCCTATTAACCTATTTAAAACAACAACAAATATTTACTATCTATTTATGATAGCCTTCTGCCTTCTGCTATTTCTGAATTATTGAAAACTGTACGTTCAATGTTCGTCGTCTGTATCGTTCTCTGATTCTGATAAAGACTGCGCATCGAAATAACCACTCAAATTTTGAGCGTGAATTGGGATAGTGTCTAAAAAATGAGCCTTACCAAAAAAACCAGATTAAGATGGCAATGTGAGAACAGCATCCTACAACACGTTGCCCGACTTTGCAATTGCAGGTACGTCCAATAATGGCATTAATTTCAGTTATTGTTTTTTTGACAAGCAGATAGATAAAATACTTAACTGAATTAGAGTGACTAGAACGTAAGCGAGTTTTGAATAGGATGCCGTTCATAAAGTCTACATCTATTCCATATTTGCCGTAGTCAATGTGTTTTTTTTTCTGTAACAGCTTCGAACTCAAAATCTCCCGCTTCATTCAAGTGATCGGCGTAGTAACTCCTTGAAGTTTTTATTTGATAAGTGACACATGTATACAAATGAAGCTGGGAGTCGTCCAATCGGGGAAAGAAGTCTATTTCAAGAACCTCAATGCGTCGGAAGTACCTCAATGCATTGAGGTTTTTTTCTCGTACTAAAAAAGAGAGGGCATTGTCTTTGTTTGAAAAATTCAGCATTCGCTGAATGCTGTTTGTCTGAATCAGTTCGTCCATTTTAGATGAGATCAGTGGTTTGAATGTCATGTTTAGTAAGGCACAAGCAATTCTGAAATTCTCAAACATATATGAGAAATCGTAGTATTTTGAATCGTCTTGTCAACACACTGAAATGTTTTCTTGATTCTGCCTATATTCAACAATATAACGATTTTTTGTAAAAAGCCGAAACTAATTTGCTCAAGAGATAGTTAGAGGAGCTGTTGGAGTATCTGAAAAATGTGGTATTTTGGTCACGAATCCCTTTTCCGATATTTTGAGAAGGGAATCTTGAAAGCCACGATCGACTAGAAAAACGTCGCCAGCCTCAAATCTAGATCAAATATTTGTATCTAGCAGTTCATTTAGTATAGTTGCATCATTTTTGTCTCCTGGATAAGGCCCGAAAACAGCTCCTATGAAGCCGTCAGTGAACACGGCCATCATTGGCTTAATCAAATTTCGTTTTTTGTGACCGGAGTACGTGTCTCGTTAAAAAGAGAAATTGTTGCTTTTTTGTATAAATATATACGTCCTGTCTTACACAAGAATGATGCGATCACCTGAAGGTACATGTAATTGTCTAGCGATTTTTGTCTGGTGGGACACTAATTGATGTCGATCAGGGCCAAGAGAAAGGCATTCATTGCAAAATGATTTTGATAAGACTTGTCTAACTTGATCGCAATCCGAACTTGCCGTTTGCCAAGTAATACTCCAACACAAGGGAAGTTTGTCATATGTATATGCTCGGCAAAGACGGGATAAGAAAACACCAAGAGCAAATTCAGAATTACTAACATGTAGGTGTCCATTTTTCACGAATTGCAGTAAGTATGGCAACTGTTCTTTATGTTCTGTTCCCTGTTTAAAATATTAAGACATTACCTGACATCTTAGAAAAGTGTACGGCTTGAGAATTAAATACCTTGTCTCTTTCGCTGATCACAATATTCTTCATTCTAGCCAAACATGATACCATTTCCTCAGCGTTCACCGAAACAGGAAGGTGAGATGTTGCAAACTCATCTGGAACCTTGAAAGAATCGCCTTCTCCGTGATG
>JBAGKK010024448.1:0-11285 GCA_037177015.1 Euceroptres primus | reverse complement strand
AAACACTCAAAACGAACTGATACGAACCGACGCGTAGACTACTGCGTCACTATTGCGCACTTTGTTGCTACGCTACCTCTAAGCTCCGAGTTCAGCTTTCCTTGTCCCCTCGAACCCCTTGCCCAAATTTGAATGTGTTAGTATGTATAAACTACTTCCTGGAAACAGTCTTTCGCTCGGCAAAGAACCGCGCGTTCAGTGTATTAAAATTTATTTTAGTTTTTTGAGGTTTATAAAAATGAGGTTTTCTCCTACGAAAACTCAAAATATTAAAATGTTACAAGTTTTTTTAAAATTGAGCATATTATGTAGATTATAGAAAAAAATAAATATTAGCGATTTTTCAAAAACTCTGAGAATAATGAATTTTTAAACTTATTTTAGCCTCGGGAAATCTCAGGATATTGAAAGATCTATTTCGAATTTTACATAGATTATAAGGGACAGAAAGATGAACCTTTTTGATTTTGATTTCTAAAAATTTGTTTTCCGACCCACCCTAATCTACGTTGATCTACCCATGGACCTTAATAGATTTAAAAACTTATAATAATTTTATTAATTGTTTACAGATTTTCAATTTATGACCATTTTTCGTTATTGAAATATTCTAATAATAAATCTCAACGATTGTAGTACAAAATAATTTTCTTCTATAACGAACTGATACATTGGAGGATTTGTTCAAAGAAATTGTTTATAACAATTAAATAAAATGTTGTATAAAATTTTTTTGTTCTTCAAGTCTATCTTCATTAATTCTGATCAACAACAAGATTATTTAAGTAATTTGTTCAGAGATAAAAAATCATATTGTTGAAATAGCCAATTTTGTCACTTTATTTGTTTATATATTCGTTGTACTGAGAAAAAAAATTAAAAGATCGCAAACCACAATTCTCTTCAGGGCATGTCGCATAGTAGGAAAAAAATCGAGCCTCTGAACAGATCAATTTTCAGCTCACAATAATTTTTAACCAATTTCCAATTTTTTTTTTTTCAATCAAAAGTGTATGAGATTCAGCAACGTTACAACAGAGTCACAACGGCGGACATTTTCAAAAAAGGTTCTTAAAAATTTGTTATTTAACAAATAAAATGAAAAAAATTTTGTTGTCTTTACATGACTGCCATTTTGTCAAAAGTTTTTTCGATTTTGTCGACAATTATTAGAATCAAACCAGAAACTCTTTGAAAATGACGTCCACCAGCATCAGATGTATGGAATACGTTTTCGAATTGTTATAAACAAATTAGTGGACAAAAGTTGTGTTTTCAGAATTCACGACACTTAAATGCTTTAAACAAATATTTTTGGCCAAAAATGGATGTAAAATAATGTTTACTTCATGTGGGAAGAAGGTAAACATCAATTCTCAATCACTTACAACAAATTTATAAACAAATAGGTAATTTGGCCATTTTTCAATAGATAGATTTTGTTTTTCAGCAGAATGAGCTACAAGTATCTTCCCAATGGTACTTTGCCTTAATACTTTGCTGTTAGTCAACAATAATACATTGTTTAAACAAATTCAATTAACAAATACATAATCTGACCATTTTTCAGTAGACAGATTTCGTTTTTTCAGCCAAATCAACATCAAATTTCTTCCCGATGGCCTTTCGCAGCAATTTTTTGCTTTTAGTCAACAGTCATTTATTATTTAAACAAATTTAATTAACAAATTTATAATTTAACCATTTTTCAGTAGATGAATTTCGTTTTTTCGGCAAAATGAACAACAAGGACATCACCAATAGTTCCTCGCTAAAAATACTGGATTTTTGGACAACAATTGCATATTTTTTAAAACAAATTTAATAAACAAATAAATAACGCCGGTCTTCGAAATTTGAGGGTTTCTCAGTTACAGAAATGGCAGGGGGTGAATCTTGTAGATTCTTTGATGCTGAAAACGAATCCGGCCACATAAATTGTCTAGCACGTCAGGTTTTCGAGTAACTTCAGGTTAAATGGTCAAAAAATGGCCATTTTGGCCAAATTTATGAATTTACTGTGAGGGAACGGATCTTTTTTTTTTATTTCCGAAAACCGCATCGTATAGTACTAGTCTTTAGCTTTAAAATCCATTTTAGATTGCCGCTGTACAATTCTTTTTAGTTGAGATATGCAAGTTCGAATTTATAATATTGGTCATGCGTATTAGGGATCCAATGAACCATTGCGTTGAACAACTCTTGTCACGTTTTACATTCTCATCAGCAATGAGACAGTATAATTTTTATTGGAATTCAAAATGGCGGATTTAATATAACGAAATCAAGGTATCCAGCCATTGAAGGCAAGGTCAGAAGATGATGATCCAGACAATGGAGGTAAGATTAGAAGATGAACTAGCCAGTGAAGGCAAGATCAGATGATGATGATGATGATGGTCCAGCCAGTGAAGAGAAGATCAAATGATGATATTGGTCCAGCCAGTGAAGGCAAGATCAGATGATGATGACAATGATGATCTAGTCAATGAAGACAAGATCAAATGATGATGATGATGTTGATGATGATGATGCAGCCAGTGAAGGCAAGATCAGATAATGATTATGATCCAGCCAGTGAAGACAAGATTAAATGATGATAATGCTCCAGCCAGTGAAGGCAAGATCAGATGATGATGATCCAGCCAGTGAAGACAAGATCAAATGATGATAATGGTCCAGACAGTGAAGGCAAGATCAAATGATGATGACGATTCAGCCAGTGAAGGCACGATCAGATGATGAAGACGATCCAGCCAGTGAAGAGAAGATCAAATGATGATAATGGTCCAGCCAGTGAATGATTATTGATTGATTGATTGATGAAAAAACATCAGATGATGATGATGATGATGATCTAGCCAGTGAAGACAAGATCAAATTATGATGATAATTCAGCCAGTGTAGGCAAGATTAGATGATGATGATAATCCAGCCAGCGAAGAAAAGATCACATGATGATGATCCCGCTAAAAAAAATCACTCATTTTTGATGTCCTTTATGAGATGTTAATTTGTTTCACTTTATGCTACTTTTAAAACGTTACAGGGTTTTGTTCAGAAAAACATATCGTCTTGTATATGTTTTTAAAATTTTATTCAGTTTGAATAAAATTACGCTTCTGACTTCTTCGTTTGTGAAATGTGTTGTAGTTGTCTCGTTTAAGGCACCAACAGTAATCTGCCAGCATATTGACGTTTCACCTTCCTTGGTACCTCTTCTCCAATTCCTAGATGTCCTGGTGGAACCTCTCGCCTTGTTCATCACTAACACTTCCTAAGTTTTCTGGAAAATAATCTAAATGACTGTTTAAAAAGTGCACTTTTGTACTCATGTTGCACCCTAATTTTTCGTAACTACTTAGCATATTTTGTACAATATCTCTGAACTGTGGATGTTTTTTATTTCCTAGGAATCCATCAACAACGCCTTTGAATCCCAGCCAAGCATCTTTCTCAACGGAAGTCATTGTTTTTTTTCAAAATTGATGTCCTTCATTCGTTTTCTGATAACGGGACCGATGAAAATACCCTCCTTGATCTTTGCATTATTTTTTCCGGGAAATTTGATAGATAAGTTTAGTTTTTTGAATGTTGAGATTATCAGAGATGATAATGGTAAATTGAAAACAAATTGGTATCGAAAAAGTACATATTCAGGCAGACTTTTAAACTTTTTTATTAACTAACCATCTGATATACAATATAAAACAGGAATAATAAAAAAAATTGTAGATTCTGCAATTGAACTATCAGACAAAACCTTTCATAATGAAAATCTAAATATTGTACGAGAACTCCTTTATTATAATAGCTATCCTAAGGAAATTGTTGAAAAACATATCACAAAAAGATTAAATGAAATAAAATTTAAAAAGAATAGAATTCAGACAAATGAAAATAACAATAATCAACAGACAATAGCAGATAAAAAAGAAAAAATTATTTCTATAAATTTTAATGGAGACATTTCAGAAAATATAAAACGCTTATTAAATGATTATAACATTAAAACAGTATTCCGCATTGGCTCTAAACTTGACAAATATATCACTCTTGGTAAAGAGCAGTTAGAGATTCTAGACCAATGTCATGTAGTTTATAGACGGAGATGCCAATGTGGTAAAACATACGTCGGACAAACAAAACGCCCTTTGAGAATTGGAAGAAAAGAACATCGTAACAATATAAAATTGAACCCAAAATACCATAGAGTTATTAGCAAACACTTAATTAAATACCACAATGGTGACCGTAACTTTATCGATTGGGATGACATTGAAGTTTTATAAAAGATGTTTTGCAGAAATGGTTTCTATTAAAAAAGAAGGTGACAAAAGAATAAACAAAATTTCTAAATGTGAACATTTTAGCCCGACATATAACATGATTTTAGACTTTTTGTCATAGTCGTTATTCTTATAAAAACTTGACAAAATTATAACCAAATTTACAAAAATTGTTCAATAACATTGATAGTCTTCCATGTTCTAATACTACGATATTACTTCCTAATAGCATATATAATATCATAAACTCTATTTAAGATACTTCATTGCGCCTGTTGACTACTAACATTGCTACATGCTGGTGATCACGTTGTTAATATGTATTCAGTGTTGGAGAACTCTCTGAGAGCATAAGTTTATAGACTTGCGCTCTCAGATACAATAGTTACTTCAGATTTACATTTAAAATAACTTCTCAATAATTCTAACCTCAAAATAAAGGTATGTAACTATATTACATTTCAAACATTTTAACTGAATTAAATATAATGACCATCAACTTTACCAATTTTGTATCTCAGCAGAGAAATTTTCCTTATCATCTTGGTAAGCAGACTTTTCTAAATATGCTTAATATCTATTATATAAGATATAATTTTAATAATTATCATGTTCTTCTATATATAGTGCCTGATGAGGGTAACGGTACGTTACCGAAACGTTGCAACTTATAACATCTACTAAATAAAGTCTGGACGTGACGTTCTGAGAATTGGAAAAATATTATTATTTTCTTATTCCTCAAGAAATTTTTATTCATCTTTTCCGGACGTAAAAAAGTTTGGATTTAACGTCTTTCTCTAATTTAAAGATAAATACTTGAAGCAATTTTCATTTTTATCCAGGACCTTTACAAACTGTTTCATTAGCCCCAACATGATATGCAGAGGAGGTAATAAAACTTTAGAAAAAGGTACTAGCGGAGGATGGACAACATTCAACGACTTAAGTACCAATTCTTTTCTACTATCAGTTTATAAAATATAGAGCCCTAAATCTTTTGCAGAATATCTCATCCTGAAAAAATGTAAAAAATATGAGACAAAGCTTATTCAAAAGAGCAAGATTCAGGGTTTTTTGAGAACGGTCATCTTTGAGACGTTACTGCCCGCACAAAATGAATATGAAAAATATGTGAAATTTTTTGAGTTTCCTTGAACCTTTATGTGTTCAAAAGTGAAAACCGAAGTCAGAAATTTGTATTTCTTAACATTAAAATTTACAAAGTTTAGGAATACGTCATCTCCGAAACCTCACCACTGGTTCCTCGCTGAGAAACTTATTCGTTGGACAACAATTGCACATTTTCTTAATAAACTTAACGAACAAATACGTAACTTGACCATTTTGCAGTAGAAAGATTTCGTTTTTTTCAGACAAAACAACTAAGGGAATTTTTCCTAACAACATGAACGAAGACTTGCTTTATTTTTTGCTAGTTTCCGACGACCTTTATTTAGGAAGCTTGAGGAATCAATTCCCAAAAACTGAAAAACCGTCGCTTCCAAAAGCAACGGAACTCCTTCTTTATCCGATCCTTCCTTCTTTTAGTATTCTGTATTTAGTACTCTGCCAAACAAACAAAATCTATCTATTGAAAAATGCTTAAATTATGAATTTGTTAGTTAAATTTTTTAATGAACAATTGATGTCCAAAAGCAAAATATGATAGTAAAACGCCATTGGCAAGAAATTTGAAATTGATTTAACTAAAAAAAAAAAAAAAAACGAAATCTTTCTACTGCAGAATGATCAAATTATGAATATGTTTATTAAATTCGTTTAAAAAATATGCAATTGTTGTCCAACAGAAAAGTATTACAGCAGAGTATCATCAGCAAGATTGATACTGCTGAAATAAAACGAAATCTATTTATTGAGAAAGGGTCCAATTTACTTTTTAAGTAATTTCTTTTTGTACAAAGATAACAAGAAATCACACTTCTTACAGCCAATTTGTGTAAATCCAAACTTTACAGTTCAGTACCAAATGCAAAATTTCTAAAAATCCATTTTTTCGATTCATTATTGACTGAATCATGACCACGCAAACAGAGGAAGGGAGAGAGAAAAAGGATTCTTAGTCACCCAATTTTTATTTTATTTAAAAAATTAATTTTTTCACAAATATCGTGAATTGATACTGTTTTCTCAATGCTTCAAACTAATTAATCAACATTAAGAGTCAACGTATACATTTCGGTTGTTTTGCTTCCTCGCAGACAGGGTTGCTACAAAACTTGGAAAATCTGGAATTGTCATGGAATTTTGAAAAGGTTCTAGAAAACCGGAAAAAGTCATGGAATTTTTAAAAACTGACTGGAATTTTTTTAGCTGTACACCTTTTAAATGTTAATAATTATTTTAGTATTTGTCTGAGGATTTTAAAATTGCAAATTGATATAGGAATTGATTTTTTAGAATTCAATAATTGTTGAAAAGCCCTTTAAATTTGCATTTATTAATCACAGTACCAGAAATTTTCGCAAATTAGTTTGCGAACAATAGAATATTGAATTGATTCGACTGGAATTTTTCAAAATTAGACCTGGAAAAACTAGAAAAGACCTGCAATTTTGAAATTGGACTTCTGCAGTAACGCTGCTCATAGAGGAAGCTTTATAATTGTTACATTTTATAAAAGTTTTTAATTCATTTAATTAAACGTCGCATCAATCGAAATTTCGGTACACTCAGACATTTACTGAAGTAAATACTTGTACAGGAGTAATAATATAGGTTTGATCACTCCAAGAAACCATGTGCAAAATGCCATACTTGTGGGTTTAAAATTATTTTTCAAAATTTGAGGTATGAAAATCTTAAGGTACCGGAGAATCGACAACATGCATTATGATAACATCTTTGCATATCTAAAAACTCATTTTTTGTAAATCACGATTGCTTTGTCAACTTTTTGTTTGACGTTAAGTCAAATCATAAAGAAAAAAAACGGTAGCCTTGACGGTTGTTGTCCCAGAAAAGAAAATTTGTCCATTTTCAATTTCAACCCGATTATTTTCAGCTTCAGTGAGAAAGTTATATAGCTAAATTGAGCATCCTTTTATTTTACCTTCGAAGCCGTGATCACAATTGGCACCCACCGGTAATCTAAATCACACTCCTGCATCACTGAGCTCTTGATCCACTGATTACTTTCGGTCCAATAGCCCTTTATAAAAGAAAATAAAGGCAATAGGTTCCATGGAAGGAACTGTGCCTGAAGCGGAGCACCACTGGTGATAAGCTACCGAGCGGAAGGAAGTAGAAACGCGTGTTAGGTTTGGCCTACTTCCGTATAGGTTGGATTTTGACTGTCTGAACTTTCTACAGTGTCCTGGTCAGGGAGCGGAGGAGATGGGAACAAATACTCTACAAGTCTACATCTAGAAAGACCACTGAGCGTAGGTGGTGGTACGCGTGAACGCAAAAGAGGGTGAGGGGAAGGGCGAGGAAGATGGTGACGCCATACCAGCGGCCATGGCGGAAGAGATTCAGACAGGTGTATAGGGATGACGAAAGTAGGTCACTCCTGGGAAAAACAGAGAGGGAAAGCCAGGCCTCTATCCCGGAACCGGAGGCACTCATCAGCCTGCGAAAGCTCCAGGTTCAAAATGGCTGATACCCATCGTTCAATAAAGTAAATTCAATAAAGAAACTCGTCGTTCTCCAGATGAGCAATTACACAGGTTGGCATGATAACTATCTCTTGGATGAGAGGTATCAGTTTTCGTACATTTTGGGACACTGACATTGAATCTAAAAGGGAAATCCTTCTCCCAAGCCAGGTTCTTGAGGAAATTGAGGTCAAAAGTGCCAAAGAACTTGTTTTCGACACGTAATTTTATATTTTTATTCTTCTGCAAAAGTGTCCCTTAACATGATCACTACTGAATCCCTTACCCTATTATTTAACAGTGTTAAATACGTGCCAGATTGAGAAGAGTGTTTTACGTAAGTGCAAAGGAAAAGAGCTTATGTAGATGCGCGCGTACGAGAGAGACAGCGTATATGGTAGGCCCGCGGACCACAGTGGGATTTTTCAGAAATTTTCTGTTCAAAAATTTCTAGAGCTTTCAATTTTCATCTGATTTGAATTTTCTTTTTCTTTTAGAATTAAAGTTAATTAAACTTTTAAGAGATTGCTTCGAGCAGATTTTTAAATTTAGTTTTCTTTATATTAATTTTTTTAACGTAAAGTTGATAAAAAATGTTATTTTTCAAGACAACATTTTTTTCTCTACACCCACGACTTGGGTACATTTCCAATTGGCTTAAATCAATGCAGTGATACATGCAGAATATAAATAATTGATATTATCACTTACTTATTTCTTATAAAAAAATTAAGTTAGCAAATGAACAACTTTGGTGTCTGATCGCAGAAAAAATGTGTTTTTTCTCTAAAATTGACAGAAGATTGAATGTAAGACACAAAACTTAACCCCTTGCCTGTGAAGTACGAGTATACAAGTAGGGCCCATGTATCGAGGGCCACCTTCATGGTCGTTCAACGCTTCACTGATTCTGTCCCCCGCCCCTGAGCGTCCCGCGACGGCGCCATCGCTCGGGCAATCAGGGCCGCCAGACGTTGTTTACATCACGACTCTCTGCGCATTTACTTTTGTACGTTCATAGATTATATACGCGGTCCGGAATGTTGACATAAGACTGCTTGTTCGAATCGAGGACCGTCTACCCCCGAGCCCAGCCCTCGATCCGCCGATGAGTGTATTGAGGAAAAATTCAAAAACATTTTAATGAATTAGCGGATTTCAGCAAAACTTGGTACTAGGGGTTTTTTGAGGTCCAGAAAACGTTTTTTTTTGAATTTAAAAAAATTATTTTTTGAATATAAAAAATCATATTTTGAATATAACAAAATCATATTTTAGGATTAATATTTTTTTTAACTTTAATCTATATTTTTACTAACATATGACATTCCTAGCATTATTGAATATGAAAGTGATCAACAATTGAATTAAATTTTTACTTAAAGGTTAAAGAATTAAATTCAAATTAAAATCACCTGTAAGAGAAAAATTTTATTAATATAATCTGCTGAGAATCGACCACAGGATTCCAATTTGAGAATGCTGACCACTAGGGCACTAGGCTGTAGGGGGGATAATAATAATTTTGGAATTCATCGCCTACATAAGCTACATGAATATTCTGATATTCTCGGAAAATAAAATTTCAGATAATACATGAAGACAGGGGTCCTTATATTTGTGTAGAGTATCCAATGTGTGTTACAGCGTGGTTTTTTAAATTCTGGATTTCACATTTTTTCGTCGACACGACAATTCCACGTATGTTCATCCTCTCGCTACATCAATAATTTGATGACGGTGACGATTTCGAAATGTTGAAGGATGGTCACAATTCTTCACGTTTGATTCTAAACATTGGGCCTACGTCGAGGATTCATCTTATCTCACCGATTATCGTTTACGATACATCCTAGAGGTATGAGCGATTATAATTTCTCGCAATTGTAATGCCATTCGACCAAAATATCGTTGCTATTAATTGAATGATTGTGCGGCTGCGTGCGATGTTGGCGTGTCTCTCAAAGTCATTGCTGTTCTTTTTTTGTGATTTGATTTTATCATCATAATTATAACATTTCCCTCAATCATAATTTTTTTCGAAATAAAAGCGCATGGTTTTATTGAGGATACATTCCATTTTTTTATGTGTCCTGTTTCTCAATGAGGAACCGAATATTAAAAAAAAATTAATTAACTTAAAGTGAGTATATTGAAATGTTGAAATTTTTCTTGAAATGCCTAAAATATAGTTAAACTTTTACACAATGCATTTTTTTATTATTTGTTTAACAACGCAATTGCCATGCGGTCCTTGGAAAAAAAATATTTTTAAATAAAAAAAATCATTCGAACAAAAAATTTGTTTCAATCAAATTCGTTATTTTTTAAAATTAAAAAAACTTTTAGCGGATTTCAATGAAACTCGGTACTAAGGGGTTTTTGGAGTCGCTGAATTCGAATTTGGGGTCAAAACTCAAAAATTCAAAATAGTGGATGCAATGTCGCTGAAAATGAATCGAGTGTAAAATTAAAAAATTAAAAATGGAGAACTAACCTAACAAGTACAGTAATATTCAACGATGCCTTCTTTTCTGACTGAAGTTAGCCTTTAAAAAAAAGGTTGAATTCTACGTAATAATGATCTATGGCACATGTACCATAAATTATTATTCCATATAATATAACCGTTTTTTTAAAGGTAACTTCAGTCTTAAAGCAAGGCATCGTTGAATATTACTGTACTTGTTAGGTCAGTTCTCCATTTTGAATTTTTTATTTTTACACTAGATTCGTTTTCAGTCACACTGCATCTGCCATTTTGAATTTTTGAATTTTAACCCCAAACTCGCATTCCGCGACCCCAAAACACCTTAGTACCGAGTTTCATCGAAATCCGCTAATTTCATAAAATTTTTGGAATTTAGGGTCGTCATATTGGATCCGCCATTTTGAATCTTGACCACAAATACGCATCCAGCGACCCTAAAATCCTCCTAGTATCGACTTTCACTGAAATCGGCCAATTTATTGCGTTTCTCAAAATTTTGGTCGCCATATTGGATCCACCATTTTGAAATTTTGACTGAAAATTTGTATTCAGCGACCTCAAAAACACCTTAGAACCGAGTTTTATTGAAATCCGCTAATTTCACAAATTTTTCAAAATTTTGGTCGCTATATTGGAAACGACATTTTTGACCCACTTTGGTGATTTTAGCACAGTGGGGCCTAAAAAAACAAAGAACGTCATAGTCCAGTAAAATTAAAAATTCAACGTGTTGTTCTTTCGCAAAATAGCAAACCAAGTGGAATTGATAGAAAATGGTACACTGATTAAGAAATGTACTTACGCGTAAGCCAATTTTTCCGGGGTTTTTGGTTATTAAACAAATACACGAAAAATTTTGATCGAGCTTCTTTATATTTGTTATAACAT
>JBAGKK010024437.1:0-11286 GCA_037177015.1 Euceroptres primus | reverse complement strand
GGGAATCTTTTTAATTTTAAATTCAAATTTTTAAATTTTTTAAATAAAATAATAAAAAGTGCATTAGTTTCTTGAGCACCGGAATTGTTTTCTTGTTTGAGTAATGAAATAAAGTTTTTTTTAAAAAAGAAGGTAGCGAAAAACTGGAAATTGGGAATTGTTTTAATTTTAAGTTTAATTCTTAAGTTTTTTAATAAAATAATGAAAAGTACATTAATTTCTAGACCTCCACGGATTTATTTCTTAGTTTGGTGATAAAATAAAGCTTTTTAAACAAAACCGGATCAAAAAACTAAAAATTGAGAATTTAAAAATTTTTAAATTTAAATTTTACATTTTTTAAAATAAAATAATAAAAAGTGCATTAGTTTCTTGAGCTCCCCGGGTTGATTTCTTGTTTGAGTAATGGTAATAAAGCTTTTTTAAAAAAGAAGACAGCAAAAAACTGAAAATTGGGATTTTTTTAATTTTAAGTTTTTAAAATTTTTAATTACACTGATCTTCCGTAAAGTGGCCGGCCTCGGGAGTAGACGGACACTTAGTGGGTACTATTAAAATCCAGTTTAAATCGGATTTAAAGCGACCAGCGAGCACTCTTATGTCAACGCTCAGGACCGCATATATAGTCTCTGAACGTACAAAAGTAAATGCGCAGAGAGTCGCGATGTAAACAACTTCTGGCGGCCCTGAGTGTTCGAGTGATGGCCTTCAGTGTAGGCCGTCAAGGGACGCTCAGGGGGGGGGAGATAGAAGTAGTCAAGCCTGAACAAGTGTGAAGCCGGCCAGCGAATAAGCGGCCACTTTACGCGAGATGAGTGTAAATATTATAAAGTACATTAGTTTCTCCAGCTCTCCAAATTGATTTATTGTTTCAATGATAAAATAAAGCTTTTAGAAAAGACCGCATTATATTTACATTTCTCTCAATGCAGGGTGTCTACTCATCCTGGAAAACCTGGAATTGCCAGGGAATTTTTTTATACTTGGAGAAACCTGAAAATTTCGTTTTACAAGAAATTAAAAAAACCACGTGACACCCTAGGGGGGGGGGGAGTCAAAAAGTGGACAAAATTGGACCACGTGGTTTATGTAAGCCCCCAAATTGGGAATTTAAAAAATTTTTAATTTATATTTTACAGTTTTTTAAAATAAAATAATAAAAAGTGCATTAGTTTTTTGAGCTTCCCCGATTGATTTCTTGTTTTAGTAAAGGAATAAAGCTTTTTTTAAAAAAAGAAGGCAACAAAAAACTGGAAATTGGGAATTTTTTAAATTTTAAGTTTAATTTTTAAGTTTATTAATAAAATAATAAAAAGTACATTAATTTCTCGACCTCCAAGGATTTATTTCTTAGTTTAGTGATAAAATAAAGATTTTTAAACAAACCCGGATCAAAAACTCAAAATTGGGAATTTTTAAAATTTAAATTTTACAATTTTTTAAATAAATTAATAAAAGGTGTGTTAGTTTATTGAGCTCCCCGAATTGATTTTCTGTTTGAATAATGAAATAGAGCTTTTTTAAAAAAGAAGACAGCAAAAAACTGGAAATTGGGAATTTTAAAAATTTTAAGTTTTTTAATTAAATAATATAAAGTAAATTAGTTTCTCGAGCTCCTAAAACTGATTTCTTATTTCAATGAGAAAATAAAGCTTTTTAAAAAAGGCCGTAGTGAAAAAGAAAGTTTTTTTCAAAAGTTTTTAAAAAGTTTAAAATTTTTTAAAAGGATCGAAAAGTTCGAAATTGGGAAAGGTGACTAAACTTCATAATTGTTAGTTAGGCTTATTAAGTGAATTTATAGTTTTTTATTGTAAAATAATAGTTTTTCATTAAAGATTAGTAGAAAACTACTAATTCTTTTTAGGGAATATTCCCTTAAACAAAAAATTTTTTTTTTGAGCTTATGCAGATACAGTTAGCTAAACTCAAGAATTTCATAAATCGCAAAATAAACATTTTATATGGTTCATATAATTGTGTCTATTACACAGGTTCAAGATAAAGAGATTTTTTCCATTACAGTTTATGATAATAATGGAAAAATAGTACCTGGAAAAAATTTTTTTTGACCTGGAAAACCTAGAAAAGTCCTGGAATTTTTTTAGAAGAAATGCTAGACACTCTGTTTTAGAAGAATTTGGAATGGAAGTTTTTTCCCGAAGTCTGATTCAAAAATCAAAGATGAAATATTAAAAAAAAAAGATTTATTCGAAAAATATGAGAGTAATATCATTAGAATTGTTAGATCGTAATATGTTTTAAAGTATTTTTAATTTTATTCACAGAAGTTTTTGCATCATTGTACATCAGTGAAGAATTTCACGATATTGTACCAAAAAAAAATACAAAGGCTTTCAGAATGTTTGAAAATAATTTTCTAGGATTTAAATATTATTTGAAATTATATTTATTAGTTATATTATATATTATATACATATTAGTTTCTTCATTTCTAGAAAAACTCCACTCTCATTTATTGTACAAAATTTCAAAGGATTAAAATCTTGAAATGGGGGAAAAAAATGTTAAATGTACTTACAGAGAATATTGAAAATCACCTTACGAGGTTGTTACAAAGTGTCCATCCTTGAAAAAATGTGAAAGAATCGCGGAAACGGTAAAAAAAGTTCTCAGATCACAAACTAAAATTTCTAAACTTTTAGGTACACCGGTGAATCGGACAACAACGAACAGGAAGAGGAGACACGCGTCCCCGAAGAAAAGCCTACCGAACGCGAAGTAACCTCTCCCCAAATCCTCGAAAAACAATACGACAGCTACACCGAAACCATAATGGAGGTTTCGCGCGTTGGTGTCAGCGAGAAGACTTCAATCTCCGAAGCAGATGAAGAAGATCCCGCGAAAAACACGTCGTTAAACGAGTCAACAAACACCGTTAGCGACGGTTGCAAGGAGGATGAAATCAAGTCATCGAATCCGAAGAACGAAGACGATGTCAGATTATCAGCTTCTAGTCCCCTAGGTCATCATTCAGACACCAGTCAAGTCAAAAATCAAGATTGTGAAACACAAAACGAGCGACCAATTGACTCTGCCTCCAACAGTCCAGTCAGCAGTCCAGCGAATCAATCCGTTTTCAGTCCTCAACCAGAATTCCAAGCAATCGATTCGCAGTCAAAAATCGAAGAAGAACCATCCAAAACTCTCGAGCCCGTTCAACGAATCAGCGATTATCAATCCTTCAACACAGTCACTAAAACCGACAGGAGTCTCGTCATAAAGATCTGCACAAACAAAAATTCCCAGTTCTCGATTGCACCACGAGTTATTGCAAACAGCAGTTTAAATACAGAGTCTGAGGAAAATAATAACCGAGAATCTTCCACGTCCGAGGAGAAAAATTCCGAGAGGGGGAGAGATAGTCCTGAGAGTTTTCATCTGAATGAGTGCGACAGCGATTCCGATAGTGAGAAACTTGCTGTCGCCGATAGCAACGCCGAGGATCAAGATCAACACGAGGGAGACCAAGAATTGAACATGGAAACAGAAGAAACGAATGGTCAAGAAAAGGAGGAAAAAGCAGAAACTGAAGCTCCAGAGAGTATAGAATCAAAACCTGAGGAGAATGATGGAATCATCCTCGCTGGAGAGGAAATCCCATTCATTGAACTGAACATAGAAGACATCCCTGAGAACATGGAAGCCCAAAATCTTTTGCGAAAATGCGTCGAAGCTGCTAGTTTTTTCTGTGTCTATTGCTACCACGCTCGCCAAATTGCAATCAATGGCAAACAATTGGGACTCCATATGCTCAGTGAACATCGGTTTCAACCTCTACATCCAGCAATAATTCTCCAGAGCGAGCAGGTCATTTCCAAGGTTAAGAAATCCATCGACGAATTGGACTCTCAGTACTTCAACCTGGATACTTACAACACTGAGAAGGGAACCTATCATATTCCCATTCCAAGGACTTTCGAGTGTTTTCACTGCAGATTTTACTCTCCATTGCATAAGGATATCTACCTTCACAATAGAAAAATGCACCAGAAGACGATTCTCATCTGCATCATGTGCAAGTCGACATTTTACAGCTACAGCGAATTACTCTGCCATCTATGTCCGGGAATTTATTCTTCGAATGAGAACGTTAAATACAGATGCTGTCTGTGTCCAGTTAGCAATCTTCCTTCAGCTTTCAGACTGATGGTTCATCTTCGAAAA
Source organism: Euceroptres primus (assembly GCA_037177015.1). Lineage (NCBI taxonomy): Eukaryota > Metazoa > Arthropoda > Insecta > Hymenoptera > Figitidae > Euceroptres > Euceroptres primus. The sequence continues at coordinate 7,101 of JBAGKK010024437.1, read as the reverse complement.
AGGCACCACGCTTGTGATGTTTGCTTAGAATCGACTGGGAACCAACAAAGACTTTCTAATCACGTTTGGAAGCACAAGCTTCATCATCTTTGCTACCGATGTGGCATTGCCTACAGGAACAAACCCGACATCACGAAACATCTGTTCTGGAAACATGGAACCGAGAGCGTCCTTTGTAAAAAGTGTCTTCAGAAAAAATGGCCACATGTTTATCATTTCTGTATTCCCCCAACTGCTTTTGTGTGCGAGGAATGCAGTTTGAGTTTCTCGAAAGCAGTAGCTTTGAAAGTTCACAAAAGACTTCATACTGGCGAAGCACCTTATGCTTGTGAGGAATGTTCGGAGAGGTTTATTTCGAAAAAGCTCTTGGCAAAACATGAGGAGACCCACAAGGAACCTGTAGTGATTGAAGAACCTGCGCCAGTGAAAGAGGAAGTGAAAGAAGTAGAGAAACCTGAAAAGGAGAATGAAGAAACTCAAAAGAAAATTAGTGAAGGAGAGATGATCGAGGTCGTGAAAGATGTGAAGGAACCGGTGAAGAAGGTGGACGTTTATGACCTTCCTCCCCTGAATTTATCATCCGATAGCGACAGTGATTCTGACGACGAGAAGCCAAAATCTGAAGAAAAGGAGTCTGAGGAAAATAAGACAGAAGAGAAAAAAGTCACTGAAATCGAAGAGAATTCGGAAGAGAAGTCTGAAATACCGGAAGAAAAGTCGGAACCAAAGAATGATGAAATCCTCATCCAGGAGTCGGTAACTCAGATAGATAACATAGTCGAAGTTGAACTAAACGAAGAAGAGAAAAAAGAAGAGGCGCAGATAATGGACGGAATTTGGGACAATTTTAAATCCTACGCAGCGAGTCTTGGAATCCAGGATTCGACAACAACTCCTGCAAAAGGAACAGACACCGATATCGAATTTCTGAAATCTGTTGTCCTAGCAGACCACGATTACTGCACTGTGACCATGGAAAATGAAACTTCACCAAAGGAGGGAAACGCTGGAGAACACGGCTACCAAAAAGCCAGAAGCAAAACTCCAGAGATTCCCAAGAGTCCGGAAAATACTGGGATAAAAACCGGATACGAGCAGGAAGCGAATAAGAAGAAACTGAAAGCTTCGAAAAAACGGAAAAGGAATGGAAGCTCGTCTTCTAGTGATTCTTCAAGTGACTCTGACTCGAGTAGTTGCTCCTGTGGAAGCAACTGCAGTTGTAGTTCCTCCTCAGGAAGTTCCTCGAGTTCCAGTAGCAGTTCTGACTCGGATAGTTCAGCCTCGGAAGGTTCGCCGAAAAAGAAGAAGAAGGACAAAGGAAAGAACAAATCAGACTCTGTGGAACCAGAAATGAAAGAGACAACGACCCAGGAGAACGGAACTGTTGAGGAAATTATAGAACCTGGAGATCCTCCACAACCAGTCATGAGGGAATCTGATCTGGAAACTGACGAATCGGAAACCGACGAGGACTTTTACGATGAACACCCTCAGCAACTAGCTAATAAACTTCTCGCTGAAAAAAGAAATCAGCTGCAATTGTTGGCTGCAGTTGCTCCTCCGTCTGTGGAACCACCACCGCTGAACAACGGAAATGTTCTTGATACTGACTCCCCTGGTATCCAGGAAACGAACTCACCCAGTGTCCAAATTAAGAAGAAAGTTAAAACCAAAAAGCGAAAGAAGGCGGACAAAGGAAAGCAGAAGACTCTGGTGGTAGAGTCGATAAAGCTCAACATTCCCAAATCCTTTTATGAGAACAAACCTGGTTTTCACTCGTCTCCATCTGTGATCACAGTCCAGCCGAGTAGATCTTCCACACCGAATTTCCTGGCCCAGGAACCTTTTGACTCGACTCCGAACATTGCGGGAAGTGGGTCCGAAACTGAGAATAAAAGATCGTCGAAAAGGAAACGAATCCCAAAACGCTTCTATGGGGATTCGAGTGATGAGGAGAACGAGAAGCAGATACCAAAGTGGAGGAAAATGGATACGGTTTTCCCTTCGATCCCGAAACCCCAGGTTCAGCCACAGATTCAGAGGCTGGCCTCACCACCTTTCAGTGGAACTACGTTGACCTTGAAACGTACTTCTACAAACTATAGAGTGGAAGAACCAGTGGCGAGTCCCAGTGAATCTGATGAACCAGCGGAGAGCAGCAGCGTGTCGGAATCTGAAGCTGATGAAGGACCGCAGATTCATTTACCTCAGCATCTTCCACCAAATCCGGAACGAGTGGATAATTTATATTGTTATTGTCAGTGTCCCTATGACGAGGTTTCGGAAATGATAGCGTGCGATGGAAGTGACTGTCGAATTGAATGGTTTCATTTTGAGTGTGTCGGCATCATGGTACCACCAAAAGGAAAATGGTACTGTCCTGACTGCAGAAAGAGGCTCGGCATCTTGGAGAACTATGAGGATTTTGTTAACTCCCAGTAGCGATGCTTCGGCCTCACAATTAGTCGAAGAAAGATAGACTACTTAAATTTTCTAATTATTAATTATTATTATTATTATTACCAAGCTCACGCGCTTCTAGGTACCTCCTAGCAGTTTCCTTTATTTTTCTTCTGCTTGGGAAATGATACAACTGTTCCATGTTGATATTTTTCGTAAATTGAGATAATGTTTGTAAATAGGTGTAAATACTCTCTAGAGTTTATAACGAGTGACAAGGAAGGTCTTTTGTGTAAATTTGTTTGTACTTCTTTTAATGGCGACAGTGTAAAGGTACTTTAGGCGAGTGAGGTACTAAAGCTGGTCCCTTAAGGGATTTGAATTGTGGAGAGACGAGAAAGGAAAGAGGGCTGAGAGACTGTTTCAATTTTCTAGACTGTTGAAAACTGCCGGCACTGCTGGCAGTGTCTTGGCCTGCATTTCGATTTAAAGACTATTGCTTTCATCGAGCTTGAAAACTTGAGTATACCGAGGAAATTGGAATGGGATCTTATTGTTTCTGAAACTGAATTTTTATTCCAATCTTAAAAGTTCCTTCAAATTTTTACCCCTTTTAAATTCTAAGCTTAAAAGTTTTCAGTCATCAAATTGCAGTACAAATTTTTTTAAGCAAACAATCTTTTTTAAAAAAAACATTGTTGACAAACTAATTATTTGCGAGGCCATTTTCCTCGGTATACAAAAGTCTTCGATTAATACTTACTGCTTAAAAGTTGAAAGCAAAATTTCAAGCGTGTCACATAAAAAAAGTTTTGAATGGAAATTTAAACATTTTTCATTCCACAGTATTAATCGTGAAGCTTTATACGCATAATTGATTCCTCAATTCGTAGATATTTAAGACGAAAGGTGTGGCGAGACGAATTTTCTGCTTAGGTGAACTTTCTGAATAAATTTTTAAGATAGTATTGAAGTTTTTTTGTTTACTCAGATTTCATTATTCAGAAGTTCAGATTCAAACACTGAGAAAGCAAAACGAAAGAAAAGAGATCAAAACAAGTTTTTAATAATTCTTTAATCAGTGTACAAAATTTTGTGTTTTGATCTTTTTCTTAAGAAGTCTTTAATTTAGTGGAAGTTAATGAATATTGAAATCGAATTAATTTTAATTCGATTACATAATGCGATAAGAAATGGAGAAGTGGAAATTTCACAAACTGAAACATTCCAAATTCAACACGAAATAAATTTCTACATTTTTATTAACCAATTTGTTTATTACACTATAGACATTCGTTACACGTTTGAAGTTTATATAAAAAATGTTTCCATTGTTATTTTATTTTTTAACACGTATCACAAGTTCCGTGATTCCTACTTGTCAGATGATTATTTCTTTAAATGCGAACAATAAAGAGTGTAATAATTAACGAAAAATTCTTTACAATCGTAGATCATTCGTTTAAGAACGAATTAAAAATTTTATGGAATTCTAGGGCTACGTTAAAATTTATTATCCACATTCAGGAAGGGAAGAGTTTTATTCTAACTAGAAATTTTGTAAACTTTCTTAAAATGCAAGGGGAAGAGTTTAATTCTAACTAGAAATCTTGTAAACTGTCTTAACATGCAGAACAAATATTTTATTGTTTTAACAATATTTTTTAACAGAACCTGACTTTGCTGATTTTTAAATTAATTTTCAAAGTAGAAAGCTGAGTTCTTTAAATGTGGTCAACTTTTCCCTTCAAGCCTTTAATTACGAAAAAATTATTCATAAACTTTTCTTTCATCCAAAATTTTTACTGATATTAGTTTTTATTAAATTTGTGTAGTGCAGAGAAGTAGAGTTTGAAGACAAAGTCAAGTCTCGCCAAAGAAGATTTTAGAGTAGTTAAAAGTTGATATATAAAAAAAAAATGACGATGTAGAAAAGAAACTAAAAGTTTTCTGCTCAAACTATGTAATGCCATTTTTTATGACCGCAGATCGAATCATAAATAGATTTTTTTACATCTGTGAAAAATCGTAGTTTCTACCGTCATTATAATAATTAGGCAAAACCTTCGTCAGCCCTCCTCTCCTTTGGCAGTTCGATTCCGATGATGTCAGTGGCAAAATCTTTGTAAGATATACTCTGTACCATAAAAGGATAATACATTATTCTGATGAAGCCTACCAAATTTTTTTATTTTTACCAATTTTCCTCATTTTTAATTTATCAAATTTTCGAGATTTACCTCTGGTAAAAAATGGAAATCTGTCCTTGAAAGTCTTTTTGGCGGCGCACTTTTTTTATTTTCTTTCCGGGAAAGAAGAACTTTTAAATAAGTGAATGCTTCTTCAAAGGTCAAAGGCTCGCCTGAATTTTTAATTTTTAAAAAAGAAAAAACAATTGAATAGATATTTTTTAGAATGCAATTTTCTTGCATTATTAATATTAAATTAATTTACCATACTGCTTGGATTCCTCTGATTTTTTATGAGAACTAGCTTTTCCAAACAAAACATTCAGGAAAGAATCTCTTTTCAAAGTGGGATTTGCAAATTCCTTTGGATTTCCAAAAGTTTGGAAGGCATCCTTAAATTGCTGCATGGAAACTCCAAAAGCAGGACGATGATTTATATAAAGTTTGACAAACTCCTCGAAATTAATCTCCTCTACCAACTCTCCAGTCTCTGCATAATTTTTGTAGGATACTTCTCCCATTATGCTCTCCAACTTCAGGTAAAGTCGATTTAAAATTCATTAAATTATATTTTTTAGTACAAAAAAATTAATTTTAATTTTTTTCAGGAACCTCTTCATTGGTGGGATAATATCCAACAGAACGCATCAAATTTGGAAGCTGTTTGGTGGAAATTTTGTCTGATACTATTCTGGTGTCTGTGATATTTTCGCCTTGATTTAAAATCTGGGTGTAATAAAAAAGGTCCTGCATTTCATTGATTAACCAACCATTTCTTCCACCCTCGATGACACAGAAATATGGATGGATACTTTCACCACCTAATCGAGCCATTACTTGTACTGATCTGTTCCAAATGTGAGTATAAAATTATATTTTTAATTCTATTCTTCATCTTATTATATTATTACATTTATCAATAAAAACTGTTTTTCTTTACCTCAAATTAATTCTCCACATTAAAACACATTGATCATTATATCCAAGGGTGAATAAAAATTTTTTACAGGGGCTAAGACACATTTTTATAACCTGTTAAAGGGTCCAAAATTTTCTTTGATCAATAATACAAAACATATAAATTCGTTAAGAAAAAATGAAAAAAAAATGTAAGGGTTAAATTACTTTCTGATGATGACCAATCATGCCGACTGTTCTATACGGGTTTCCATCCAAGGGAATCATTTGTATTCCAATTTCTTTTTCGGTCGCAAAAATAATGTAGGATTGATTTTTTTCGTCTAATAATGTGGATAAAATCTGAAAATAGAAATATTTCAAAATATCAACCAGAAGGGAATTTTAAGACTTTAAACCTGAAATCTTTCAAAATTGTTTAATACTAAAAACGCAGACCTAATAAAACCTGGTGGATAAATGAGAAATTTTAAAAAGAGAATTAAGAATGGATTTTGATATTTACTTTAATAATTTTAACAGGAGCTCCGAAGGTGGGACCAAGAAACGTTCCTCGAATCATTTTTGTCGTATCATTCACAAGTCTGAACTTGTACTGAAAGTTTGAAATTTATTCTCATTTTTATTATTTGAATTTGACAACATTCAGATATCATATAATAGTGTAACAATTGTTGCTTAACTATTTGATGCGTTCTTTCATATCAAGAGTAACAATAATTTAAAAGAGGACCTTCTTAAAATAGGAATTTCTTAAAATTAGGAATTCTTTTACCTCTGAATTCGATAAAACTAAAAACCTCTCAACTCCGATTTGAGGATACCAAGCCACAGCAAGTGGAATGGCATTCAATTCAATTTGATGGACGTGTAAAATTTTCAAACCTGGTTCTGGGTATGGCCCACTATTATAAATTTTCATTATTACATTACTTATTGATTTTCTAATTAAAATATTAGAGCAGCTTCAGATATTAAAGTAGCTTAAAATATTAATTTTTTACTGACCTATTTTCCAAATCATATTCAATAAAGTATTGATCTTCGCCTAGGGAAAAGAAACGTGGAGTTTTAGAACTGTCAGTCACTGGCTCAAATAATATTTCTTTTATGCAAAAATAATGGGAGTGATATTTTCCGAGGAAATTCCAAAAACCCAGGGGTGATTTCCTTTTCGTTCTTTTGAACACTGCTACCATCATAGCATTATCCTACAAACATTTTATTTTTTGTTAATAACACTGATCAACAAAAATGACCGTCCTCGCTTAATGCGACATATCATTTTCGAAGTATTTTTCAATGCTGAACACGAATCTGGCTTCCATCTGTTGCTATCACGTCTGGTTTGATAGATATTTGCAATTAAAATTGTTTAACAATTTTTTTAAGCCTTAAAAATTTTTTTCCGCCCTCAACGCAGGTTATTTCGATGCGTTTTTTAACGCAGCTTGCGAATATCATCTTACTTTAGCGATATCTATAACGGTTTTTAAGATATTCTCAAAAAAACTGAAAAAAAAGTGCTAAAAATGTACTGAAATTTCAGTGCTCTGTAATTCAGGACATATTTACTTTTTTTAAAATAAACAAT
>JBAGKK010024426.1:0-11287 GCA_037177015.1 Euceroptres primus | reverse complement strand
GATAACTCGCGATCTATTATAGTTAGGATATTCTTTTTTATTTTAAATTACAGATAATAACGTCTAGTTTAATTCATTTCTGAACCTTTTTGACGTGTGATACCCCGGATCCGAGCTACACGGAATAAAAAAAAGTTCTGATTTTTAGAAAAAAATCGAAAGAATTGTTTTTTTTGGAAAGACCAGTATTTTTTAACTATTGGTCCTAGAAAACTTTTTAAAAATAGTTTTTTTCAGAAGTTCATCTACTTTCTTTTTTGTATAATGCATTTTTCCTCTACGATGCACAGGAAAGAAACAAACCACAGGTATATGATTTTTTGCTCCTTTTTCAACAAATTTTCCGGGTTAACGGGCAAAATTTTTGTGACAAGACCTGAAGCGATATTATGCACCCCAAAATGAAGCGATTTATAAACAAAATTTTGGTTTTTTTATTTTACCAACCAAAAGTACCCGATGAGTGGACTACTTCTATTCATGTTAGACAATTAATTTAATATCACTTGAATACAAAACACAAATACATACAAAAATCTATCTTTTTCTAAAATAACATCAGAGAAGCACGCGTTAAAAACAAAGTAGTCCTCTACTTCCATACAGTCTGTAATATTAATAAGAAAGAGTACTCCAACAATATATAGTACTCTTCACTATAAAATTTCCCCAGAGTGTGCTTCAAAGCACGAATTTCTAGTCGACATTGACCATAAATCTAAGACATCGTCTACCTTTTTCTGAGAATTCAGTACGTTTCAGAAGGAATGCTTCCGAAAGGCAATTCCATATACGAGAATATCATGTCTTCTTTGTCTATAACCTACTCCTTATATTCGTATTTCGGATTCTATGCTACCTTATATTTCGCAGTACAGGTAACACAGGGAAAAGGATAGGACAGGTTTAGTATGGCGGCCGAGTATAGGGGATGGTGTGGATCGATGAGAGAGAAAGCGCCGCCCGTCTGATTGGCGGGGTTGCGGGGGCGGAACACGATGTAGCCAATGAGCGAAGCTGCCCTCGATAGAACCTACAAAATAACTGATTTTTATACTCACCAGCCACCGACTGTCGGCTTTTGGCTCGCCTCTAAATATCACGCCGAAGGCCGACTGATCATGATTTATCGACTGTTCGAGCTCATTCCCTTCTTTAATGAGAATCACGATTTCTCGACTTTTAGATACTCACACCTAATTCTATAATCTTCTTTTCTTCTAACCAATCAAACTCTTGACCTACAATGTCAGATAAATATACCCCTCATTTTTCTTTCTTTCTTGATTTTTCAGAAAATAATAAAAACTGATTGCGAAAAATTATTACTCAGAGTATAAATTTACATATGTGGTTTCCAATTCACACTCTGATATTTCTCAATCGAACGTTGTGAATTAATTAGATGCTTTTCAAGTTGAATTCATATCAGGGCGAATGTGATATAATAAAATTCTTAGTTGAATTGAAGGGTTTAAAGTAATAATTGAGTTATAGATGTATCATGATGTTCTGAAGCTATTTTAATGATAAAACTATATGTTACAATTTTTTATGATATTTTATATTGTTGCACTTAGAATACAATTAAGTATTAATAAAAAAACAGTTAAATAACAATATTTTCATGAGCAAATTATATATCTCCAATGTCATGAAAGAAATATATAAATTGCAGACATGAGAATGACAACTCGTTAAAGACCATTTGAAGTTGGCCCCTAAGTAATAGTTAAAATAACCTAATTTAGGAGCGAACTTCAAAAGGTCTTTACCGAGTTGTCATTCTCATGTCTTCAATTAAGATTGCTATCCGGCTTACCTTAACTGTCTGCAACTACTGCCGTAGAAATAAGTAAATATTAGAGCCATAAAAACGAAGAAGGTTTAGTGGGTATTTTTACGAAAAACGTGACACGGCCGGTAATTTTTCATGATTATCTCAATAAATATTAATTGAATTTACGTATTATACGCATATTATTAATTTGACTGTATTATTATATTGATTATTTAACAAACGGAAACCTATATCTGAGGAAATGCTCTAGTTCACAATGTGTTTATTGTACACAGAAATAACTGAGGATAAAATTTGTTGCAGGTAATTTTTTAGAGGGATAAAATTTTATTCAGGTAACTTCACGTCTTTCAACATACATGTCATGGAAAAACAGAAGAAAATTTAACCGATATTTGGGTTAAATTTAGCCTCTGAAGTTAATTTTTGTTGCAGGTAATTTTAAACCGGGAATCAGGGTAAACTTTATCCTTCGTTTTTTTTGTATAAATGAAGATTTGATTTATTTAACTGATAAAAAATACCTGTGCAATTAAAAATTATTTATAATATTCTTCCAACTTCCAAATCTTACCCTTAAATTATTCATTTTTGAATAACTCTTTATATTTTAAACCTTTTCAAAAATTACTGACCTGAATTTTGCAGTTTTTACAATTTATCAGCTGGAAGGTTTTCAATGTTTGAAGCTTTAAATGACTCAATACGTAAAATAGGCCAGTTCATACAATTTGTAAATTATTAAGTAATCAATATATTTTTTATATTTATAATTTTTTATATATTTTTTATACATAATTTTTATATATTTTTTATACATAATTTTTATATATTTATAATTTTATAAATATAATGTATACTTATAAGCAATAAGTTTTCGATATGAGTCATTTTCACATAAGTAGTTTAGGATTTCATGTCTCTAACGCATATTGTAAATTGTAAGCCTTAAATTTCAATTGTTTAATTATTTATATATTTATTTGAATGTTGCTTACTAAATCTAATTTAAAAAACTCAGACGAAAACACTTTATTATAGGAATTATTTATTTTAATGTTAGCAATTCATCCAAAATAGCGTGTCTCTAGATACCGAATAAGAAAATTCAATTTATTCTAGAATCAGTCGAGAAGTGTAACTACAAAATATCAGTCAATTTATTTGTTGTAGAAAAGTATCCAAAATTTACGAATAATTAGTTATATTCATTTAATTTTTTAAAATCTGAAGTTAAAGTAGGAAATAGTTGTGCCTAAAATTGGCCTCATCCGTGCCCACTAAAGTTTTCATGATATTTTGTAGTAATGAAATGCGAATTTATCGTTTGTTTTTACTCAACGAAAGTCATGAGGTTATAAGTGATATTGTATTCTTAAAAGAATGAGATAATTTATTGTGAAAATTCGGATGACAAAGTTTGACAAAAGGTAAGAAAATGTGTTTGTAATTTTAAAACCTCATTCGTGTTCTTTATTAGTATTTATTTATGCATTTATTGTTTTTGCATTTATCAATTTTTTAATATATTTCTAATATTTTTTAGTACTGATTGCTTGCATAAAATCACTTAATATAATTAAAAGTTAAAAGTTATTACGTAAAATATCAACGCATATCATTCGTGTCTCCTGTCATTCGTGTCCACAGTAATGACCGAAATACTGTTAATTCATAAACTTTTGGCTATTATTTTTAATCTCTCTATTGTTATTGTGACTAAAAAATGGTTCTCTCACATCATATTGCTTCCATCAGTCATAAATCATTTCTTGAAAATACAACGAAATTATTTTTCCGTAAATGAAATCTTAAACTATGTGAAAATGACCCACATCTGGTTGGCTATCAAAATTTTTTCTTTTTACTTCCCAAATATTTTACTATAAACCTTACAAATAATTTCCTCAGTTTTGTTCGATAAAATTATATCTATGCATAGTATATAAAGTAAATAAAAATTTAATTAATAAAGTAGAAGTATATTAAAAATTATAAATAATATCAGACCAAAAAGATAATCAGGATAAAGTCTTGAAAAATTAAAATCCTTGTGAAGAAGATTGCAAAGATATTGATGATACTTTCTAAGGTCTATTAATCTCCTCCTAATCTGCTATAAATTAAAGCATTATGATAAATAATCTTTTCAAGACTCTACTGAGCAATTTTATTTTCTTTATATTATCTCCAGAGTGTAAAATCGATTGATAATTTCATAGCCGTTGATAATCAGGATCAAGCAGATAAGGAAAAGTAAAATATTTCTCGCAGATTTTGTCGTCTTTTCTCTTTCCTAAAGGAAGAGAAATTGACGAAGTCAAGTTAACGTAAGGGAACAGTGTCTGCGAATCAGAATATTGCATAAAGAAATTTCATAAATTCTCTTTACTAAGCTCTCAAGCGCCTCGCGCTTCGTCGAGACTCGTGTTTTTCTCCTGAAACAGTAATGAGGCGACTCGACGTAAATTCACCTATACCAACATAACTATATATCAAGTAACTTTCCCTCTGCTGAAAAACTGACCTGCAAAAAATTACATAAAATATTTATTTTGAGCAATAACATAAATATTATACACTTGAATCTCAGTTTAAGATGGCTTTTGGGCATTGCCTGTCTTAAACCGGGATAGTCCTTGAGCTTCTCTGAACACAAACAGTCAGGGCCGTACGAACCACTTTCAGTCGGAATGATGTGATTTGTGTAGAAATAATATGAATTATGTAACTGAATTATGCACTCATGTAAATATTTTAACATAAGGGATGAAAATTCTTAAATGACGATGAAAAATTAATGAAAAAAATATTTTCAACGTGTTTTTAAAAACAAATGCAAAAGGCGAATTGATACTGCTCGCTCTGTTGCTGTGGTACTGCTTGACTACTTTCTCGATGACCGTGCCTCCCTCTCTACCCTCGGAACCGCGCATCTACTGAATGCCACCGAACGAAATTCTAGGAATATCTTAAACCGGGATTTAAGTGTATTTATTAAAATTTTAGTGTTAAATGTAGAAATTTCGATTCTTTGAATCATTAATTCTTGTTCTGTTGAAATGAGTTCAAATTCTGGTTATTTTTAAGTTAAAATCGCCACTCTTTGAAAAATCCTTAGTAACGTTACACCATTACAACTTAAAAAATTTATATTTATGCGCAAAGTAAGATTTTTTTACGGTGTACTAATCATAAAATTGATGCACCAAAAATGAATATTATGTTTTATTACAAATCGGAAAATATCTAAGGATAAGCTCAATTCTGAAAGTTGTAAAAGAAAGTGTTTTTAGTTTCCTGGGAATCTTTTTTTTTATATAAGTTTCTCTGAAGAGGAAGTTTAGATGATAATTACTTAGATTTACAGAGAGCGCGTGTGATGGGAAGGATGAAGGGTGAAACTATAGCGAGGGAGTCAAAGTGTGAAGTCGTGTTCAAAGTCCCTTGCACTTCGGCGCACCTTTCGGCCTGTTAATAACAAATGAGTTGAGCTGCGCTACCTCGCTTTTGTTATAATTGGAAAAAAAAACTTGCCGTTGCCGTCAGTGTCAACCCCACTACATTATTCATAGGATTCATTTAAGACATTTCAAACACCTGTCGCGTCGCTATACAACTACTTTTGTTTTCTTTTTACAATCTGTTTCATCACTACTTGTAAATAAATAGATCATCGTTCCAGTTTTCTCTTACCAAAGATCGAACACTCTTAAAATATTTTTAAATTTCCATATGAAGTGAAGTAATTTTATCTTTTTTGAATTAATTCTAGAATTAAAATTTTCAGTATGAAAAAGGGGGTTTTAATAAATGTTTCTACCTGTGAAAATAGTTTGACCATTATTTAAAAAAAAACATAGAAAAACCCTAGGTATCATTCTAATCTGCAGGAAAATGAGAAGTAGAAAGACAAAAGACTGTGACAATAGAATAATGATCTACTTCAGATCAAAATAACATCACTACAAATTAAAATAATGTCCCACGATTTACTGTGAATGTATTAATTAAAAGAAAATTTTAGCTTTTCGAATTTTTAATAAGAAATTAGCTTTTCGAAAACTAATTTTAGGTGATGATTCAAGATTATGTCAAATTTCAAAATTAAAAAGTTACTATACACCACGTGAATCAGTGGACATAAAGATACATATTAGAACGGATTTTTTACAGTGTAGGTATAGATACCCTATTAATAAAATCAATCAGCATGTGTGACAGTCTTTACGATAATGTATGTTAAATATAAATTAAAAGCCAATATAAAGAATGCTTCTTTAAATACTCACAGTACTAAAATATCTAATTTTAATTTTAATTGCGTTTACTATTTGAATAATGTTTCAAACATGAAAGGGGAGATGCTGTGATTGCATTAGTATAAACATAAACAGAACAAGAAAAATATTTCAAACATACAAGATTTATTTTTTCTGCGAGTACTCGCGACTAAAAATTAGAATATTTACTGGTGAACTGGAAAAAACGTGTAAAACTTAAATTTCCGATACAATTTTCAGTTTCCGAAAATTTTTGAATGGATTTTTTATGAGATATTTATAGAGGAAAATGATAGAAATTATAGAAAAAAATAATTTTAGCATTGATTAAATGAACTTTTATATATTACAGAAATCGTAATTTTATACTTTCTACACAGGAAAAAGGAAGTTTTAAAGTGTTTATATCTTAAAATTTGCTGTACTTATCTCCGTGTATAATGCAAAAGTCTGTCTCTTTCCAAAAGTCTGTCTTTCCATTTGGTCTTACTTTCAGCCAATATTTAAGCTAATTTAATCGGTTTGAGACCAATTTTTGGCTTAAAGTAAGACTTTGTTTTCACAGTGTAGTGATTTCAAACAGAAAGTTTTAAGTTAACAATTTTTTAAAGCAAATAAAAAACTATGATATTAGTACACTGTTAGAAATTTTCATAGCAATTTTGAGTCTGAAGCTTGATGCAGTTACCATTGCGGAAATTTTCATAGCATTTTTTGAGTCTGAAGCTTGATGCAGTTACCATTGCAGAAATTTCAGTTACAATTTGGTAAATTTCAGTTACAATTTGTAAATTTAAGAAAAATTTTCGAAAATTCAGTTACAAATGACTGAAAATTACATACATTTTGATAATTTTACGATATTTGTAACTGAAAATTCTGCAATAACTTAAAATTTCGAAACTGTAACTGAACAAATTTTACGTTAAGGTACTAACTGAAGTTTTATGTAGTTACATGTAACTGAAAATTCAGTTACAGTTTGGTAAATTTTAGTCACAATTTGATAAATTTAAGAAAAAATTAGGAAAATTCAGTTACCGTAATTGAAATTTAAGACAAACTTATGAAAATTCAGTTACAGTTTGGTAAATTTCAGTTAAAATCTGATAATTGAAAGATACGGTTTCTGAAAATTATCTTAAATTTTATAAAAATTTCTGTTCCTTCCGTAACCTAAGAGTTTCGGAAATTTACGAAAATTTCTGACAATGTAGATCTTTTGCTTCTGAATTTTCTTGAAATGGAAAATTTTCTATAAATATGATGAATATTTTCCCGGAATCCGAACGAAATTAAGGGCCATTTTTCGATGGTTTCCAATTATTTCTACAAATTAAAAATAGTTTGGCTAAATATTCAGCTGAGTATGAAAGTACTGCAATATTATAGAACCACCGAGTTGCAATGTCGAAATTGTGTTCCTCGGTAGCTTTATAATAATTATATCAGTACTTTCTCGTATTCAGCTGAATATTTTCCAAATTATTTTGAATTTAATGAAATAATTGGGAAATATCGAAAAATGACGTGTATGTCTTATATAATTAAGTGTATGTCTTTTTTAAAGCAAATAACAAACTATGATATTAGTAGTTGTTTTTGCTTCTGAATTTACTTAAAATTGAAAATTTTCTATAAATCTGAAAGGGTATTTAATTCCTCTATTTAATTTACTAACATATATGGTACTGCCAAATTAAGCACCATGAAATTTTCCAACCTTTCCAAACTTTGTTCCTAAACCAAAGTTCAGATATTCAGAATTTTTTATTTTTCGGAATTGAATAGTCCATACTATTTTATGCATCAGGTTTCATTCGTATGAATATCTGGCTTCAATTATCCAGGTTTGTGTGGAAAATCAATTAGCCAGGGCAACGATTCGGTAGTGTTTGCTTTGTCTGTGCAGACTGTATCGTTTTCGCATCACAACGATGTATCGAGTGTATCTATGGCACTGACCCTTGTGTCTATAGAGCAACGAGTCGTACCACATGATGGAGTGTGCACACATACTATCTTCTCTCACACAAATATTTTTCACACGTATACACAAAAATGCACGTATATCCACATTTACACACAAATGGATACATATGTACACATACACAACATCGACCTGGACACACAGGTGCTCTTGTAAAGGTGTGCAAACATTTGAGAGTGTGCTAAGGGTGGGGGAGGGTTGGGATTTATGGTGGGGGTGAGGAATGATTGGTCGGGCTAAGAGCGCAGAATCGCGGCGGTTGGCAATCACGCGATGCTCCTCACGTTATCTTCTCCCCTGCTTTAAAGGATGAAGCGAATGTCACGTAGTATGGGAATTTTACGGTTGCCTCTATTGCCAGAATTACAGCCCCACATACTCTAGTATGTGGGGCTCTACTGAAATAAAGATCCTTTTGACGAATATAATACATTTTTATAAAATTGGGATTATGTCTGTTGTATCAGCTATTTTCGAAAAATGGTACCTTATGGACACTTCTGTGGCAGAAGTTACAATTTTTAGTAGCCGTTTGTTTTTTGTAATGTATATGTGCACTTGCATTACAATTCATCATAGTCACATCTTTTTTCGTATCATTTTTCATGATAACATTTAATTACTTGCAATTATTCACACACATTAACACATTGCTCATTGTACATTGTACATTACATCTTAACACGGTGTACATTGCAATTACAATTGAATTGAATGAATCATTGTACATTACATCTTAACCCAGTGTACATTGCAATTACAATTGAATTGAATAAAACATGATTTTGCACGAAATCTCTGCTATTATATCTTACTTATTCATAATAGATTCTCTGCAATTGTCGGGTGTCATTTTCATACGAAGTCAACATTAAATGTTGCAATGAGTTGAAAACTGTTCGTCAATTTTGCAACATTTAGACGTCAACTTCGGATAAAAGTGATACTGTGATATTTTACCGATTTATACAGAATATTTTGTCTATATTTTTAAAAAAACTTACATTTTTTGTATTATAAAGGAATCATTATTTAAATACTAATATTTTTTTATCTTCTATAAAAAAAAGTAAATTAAACACGTGTTTAGAAAGAAGCGTCAACATAGGCCGCTGAGTGTCACTTCATCAGTATCATTATAGCGTTATTATTCGCAATATAATAGTGGAATCGGGGGCTGACCAAACATTTGCTTATCACTGTAGATTGTAGAACTATGTACAACGTTTGCATGCAGAGTTATGAACTAATGACATGATATCGTGTTCCGCACGCATTCATTCAACTCGAATAATTCATTCCGTGGGTATGGAAAGCCATACGTATGTACACAAAACATTGGGTCACATTTTCCTGTGTATGTGTAAGAGTGGATTTACCTATACACTCAACTTAGACTCACAATATGAATATAACACCTGAGAGAGGATGACTTTTTTTAATTTGGAAGTTTGTCTAGGCTTAAGTAGTTTGATGACGTATGTCATTTATTATCAAATAACAGGAAGCACTTTTGGTATTATGATCATTACGCATAATTTTAGGTTGACAATTTAGTGAACTGACAAATGTCTTTTCAAATCGAATATAAATTTGCTCATGAACTTGATTTATTGACATTTTTAAAATGTAAGTATGCATGTTATTGAACAATTATTTTAATTTGGAAACAAGTAGAATTATTGTTAAATTTCAGAAATTTTTTTCTAGAAATATTTTGTGGAACTTGAAGTTTGTAGAATTGTACAAAAACATGTGCCTGAAGTTGTGAATATTTAAATGAATGAAATTTTTCTCAGGATGGCTCTTTATTTAAACGCAAATTTTCATTCTATAATATTTATTTAAACATTCAAAACTTCAGGTAAAACATACAAAAACTTAAGATCTAGCTGTGTATTCAACTAGTGATGTATCATGTCGAGTATTTTTAGACGGAATCGAGATTTGCTCGAAGCGTGATTAAAACGTTGTAGAGATCAAGAATCTATGGTCTCGAGAGAAGATCGAGACGAGACGATTATCTCGACCGAGTAGAGTTTCGTCTGGTTGTTTATATATCGTGTTTAAAATCTTAATTCGATTTAACAATATTTTGGAAAAATTTTGTAATGCTCGACATACATCACTGTATTTAACGTCTTTTTGTAACATCATTTTTCGATATTATTAAATGCTATTTATTTAAATTGAATATGTTATTTATGTGAATTAAAACACCTTGTTGGGGCGTACTGTACGTTTATAACTTCTAGTATGATGCGCAATAAAAAAATCTGCCTGGACACTTTAATAAGTGTCGGTATTGAATTACCTAGTTCTGCACCATTTCTGAAGTAACTCATTTAATTTATGACGGCGTCGCGACGCCGCTGTGCCCTGATTCCGTCAATTCTAGACGGTTGGTTTAAATATACATATTATCCAGTTATTGGAATTAAACATTCAGCCAGGATGTGTAATGAAAGTCTACACCAATCAATTTCGAGTATTACCACTCTCTCCACGAGAGGGTGGTGAAAATCGATAAGCACTTTTTCTGCAATCAAAAAAGACAAACTTTTAGTCTCATCTCGAAATCAGAATAAATTTCCATTTCCGATAGAAACATGCATTCAACAAATTATTTTCATTTTTTACAATGTTTTATAACATATGTGAACTTAAAATTTTAAAGGAGGGTCACAAAAAAGTCATTTCAATAACAATATTACAGTATATGAATAGGTGCTTTCATTAAAAGTAAGAATAAAATTTAATCAAACTAGATTCTAACATTTTTCCAAGGTCTATTCTCATAATAACATAAGCTAATAAGATTTTTCGAAAAAATTTTGAAAATGTAAACCCTTCAACCAAATGTTTAGATTTTTTCTTCCGATTAAAATATCAATGTTCCCAAACTTTCAGCGGGGAGTATATATTATTATTGAACATAAAAAGTACCCAACTAGAAAAATTATGTATAATTTATGCATAATGAACTATGGGTAGTTACGATGCAAAAAATTATGCATAAATTATGTATATTCAATAAATCTGAAAGTATAAAAATGTTGGAAACAGTTGAAAAATAGTTGTCATTTGTTTGCAACACTTTATGCATAATTTCTTGCATAGTGACTACCCATAGTTTCAGGGATCCGAACGAAATTAAGAGTCATTTTTCTATATTTTCTAATCATTTCTATAAATTCAAAATAATTTGGCGAA